>BQNB010023903.1:39705-61296 GCA_026074375.1 Tanacetum coccineum | reverse complement strand
GGCTATAGATTTAAGACCAATAAGAGTGTCTGTGAAAATACCTCTAATGAGATTAAGAAAACTCCTGATGTCCCAATAATTGAAGAATGGGTTTCTGATTGTGATAAGGATGAGTCTAAAGTAATGGTACTAAAATCTGATAATGTTTAACATAAACCTGAGCAAGCTAATCAACCTAGGAAAGTTAGTCAAAATCCTAGGAATAAAAGAACAAACTAGAATGAAATGAAAACTCAGAAATTAGGAATTAGGTTTTAGTGTACAAAGAAAGCTTGTTTTGTGTGTAGGAGTTTTAACCATCTAATTAAAGACTATGATTTTCATGATAAAAGGATAGTACAAAAACCAGTGTTGAACAATCTGCAAATGGGAACTGGTCAAAGGGAAGTTAGATCAGTTTGGAATAATGCTATGAGGATTAATCATCAAAATTTCTCTATTTCTATAAGGAATTTTGCTCCAACAACAGTTTTAACCAAGTTTGGCATAGTACCAATTAGTGCTGCTAGGCAAAGCTCTTTAAGACCAGCAACACCAGTTAGTGTTGCCAGGCCTATTAATATTGTTGTACCTAAATCCTTTTTGAATATAGCAAAACCTAGACCAAATGCTTTTTAGAAGTCGCATTCACAATCTAGGAGACCTTTTTACCAACAAACAGTACTTAAAACAGAAATTTGAATGACAAAGTTAATAATGCTAAGGTAAATTCTCTTAATACTGCTAAGGGAAACATAGTGACAAGTGCTGTTGGGGAACAAGGGATTAATGTTGTTAAGTCCTCAGCACACTGGGTTTGGAGACCTAAAATTAAGATACAAGATCATGTCTCCAAAAATAGTGGATCATACATATGTAAGCAATTTGACTATGTTGATCCAATAGGCAGACTCAAGTTGGTAATGGCTTGGGTCCCTAAGAGAAACTAATTCTCTTGTGTTTGATTTGCAGGGTAATCCACAAGATGCTTTAAAAGATACATGGATATTTGACAGTGGATGCTCCAGGCAAATGACTGGAAACAACTCCTATCTCAAAGATTATCAAGAATATGATGGAGGATTTGTTGCATTTGCAAGCAGTTCTAAAGGAGAGGATTATACACAAATGATGTTTGAGTTAGCATTGAAGAGTAAATATGATGCCAAGTTTCTTAATACTATTGAGCTTAGTTGCTACTGCTGGGTAGAACTTTGTACTGCTAGTACAAAAGTTAGTGCTGCTAGGTTCAGTTAGTGCTACTATGTATGTGTGTATTGGTGTAGCTGATAGAAGCTTTATTTGAGGAAAGACTATTTGGAACTATGTGTATAAGTGCAGCGGATTATACATCATGGATACTTAAAATGGAGTGCAAGAGCTGCCAAATGATACAAATGGGTTAATTCTGGTAACTGATACTTAGTACTGCTAAGCTTAAATGTTAATACTGTCAGTTATTATGAGTAATATACAAGATGTTTTAGATTGTGTTTCTATGTATTTGGAACTAACATTTTGCAGGATTAGAGCTTAAAGGATATTTGATTAATAATGGATACGCTGATTTGGTGTGAATCAAGGTGATTTAGTTAATACTGCTGGTGTTTTCCATGTTGGTTTTCACCACATAACAAATGGTCATCAATTCACCATGTCTAATAGACAAGAAAGAATTGGCTATTCCAGGGCAAAAGGCAACTTGTAAAGAATTTTCAAATTCGTTGATGGCTGGTAGTTTGCCAAAAACTATAAGTGCAAAAGTTAGTACTGCTAGTCCAAACTTAGTACTGCTAGCCTAACTTAGTACTGTTTGTTACCGTTAATACTGTTTGAGGCATAACAGATTTTCATTAATTAATTATAACCGTTGAGATATTTCCGCCCACAACTTCGCTTATAGGGGTCTATATTTGGATAATTCTTGATCTTTCTTTCTTTTATAAGTTTTATTCAAGATAAAGATTCAATTTTATTCAGTCAGTCTAATAACACCCTTAAGCTCTCTTTATAATATCTCAATCAACTTTTTCAATACCTCATACTTTCATCAACGAACTTAAACCCAGAACCCTTCTCATTAATTAATCATCTATGGTGGATTTAAAGTTTGTTGATCAACACAACATGGTCGCATATTTGGAAAAGAATGATGAGAATGCAAAGTTTCATTAGATAGTGGACTTCCTCTCTACGTGTTCGATCAATTATGCTCTCACTGTAAGTCCCACTATCTATGCTTCTTACATTGAATAGTTTTGGAATACTACCACTTCCAAAATAGTCAATTTAGTGAAGCAAATACATGCTACTATTGATGGCAAGGCTATGGTTATAATAGAATCATTAGTGAGAAGTGATCTTCTCTTTGTTGATGAGGATTGTATAACTTGCCTCATAAATGATGAAATTTTTGAAAACCTTGCCTTGATGGGATATAAACAGCTTTCTACAAAACTTACTTTTCAAAAAGGTTCATTCCCACCTCAATGAAAATTCTTGATACATACTATCCTTCATTGTATAAGTTCAAAATCAACTGTCTGGAATGAGTTTTCAACTAATTTGGCTTCAGCAGTTATATGTTTGGCAAAGGTTAAAATTTTCATTTTTCTAAATTAATTTTTAATGGTATGTTAAGGAACTTAGATTTAAAGAAGTTTTTAATGTATCCAAGGTTTTAACAACTCTTTTTGAATAACTAGCTTAAAGACCTACCAGAACCTTTTAATGATACTTATGAAACACCATGCCATACTAAAAAGGTTTTCTTAAATATGAAAAGGCAAAGTAAAAGTTTTTCAGGAAAAGTTACTCTACTTTTTGCCTCAATGTTGGTGCAAAACCAAGCACCTGGGGGTGAAGGTTCAGCAATACCCCTTGAACCCCAACCCACACCCTCTACCTCACAACTAAATGTTTCAGAACCTCAAATTGCCTCACTTCAAATTGAAACACATCCAACTGTAGCACCCCAAAATGAAGCACATCAATCTGCAATTTCTCAAATAGTTTTTCATAAAGCTCACATTAAGCCAATACTCCCATCTCCAACTACATATCAAAGAAAAAGAAAGACTCACAAATGTAGGAGAACTAAAAAAGACAATGAGTTACCTCAGACTAGTGTGCCTCTAAACCTTAGAGTAGATGAGGCTATCCATAAGGAGGGGGTGAAAGTGTGGAATAGGCTATTACTACTGATGCTAGCTTAGTTGTAGCACAAGACAGTGATAACATAATTAGGACCCAGACCACAGCAATGCCTAATGTAGACATTCCTCAGGGAATAGATACAGGTGGCAGTCCCAGGCACCAAGAAACCATAGGGGGTACTCCTGCTTAGACTAGGTCTGAGAGAGTGCTTGAACAACCCAATGACCCACCTCCCTCAGAAGGTCACACATCTGGAAGTAGGGAGGGCATAATGGAACAAACTTTTGAATTGATGGACACTGTACCAACTACACCCCATGATTCACCTCTCACATAAGGTTACACACCTAGAAGTGATGAGGGTAGACTAAAACTAGAAGAATTAATGGCTATGTGTATAAAATTGTTAAAAAACAGGTGCTTAACTTGGAGAAAGAGAAGGATGCTCAATCTGTGGAGATCCTCGACCTAAAGAAAAGGGTCAAGAAATTATAAAGAAAAAGGAAGTCAAGCATCTCACATTCAAGAAGGAGGATATACAGGCAGGTTGAGTGTTATGATGATGATTTGGATGAGGAGGATGCATCCAAACAGGGGAGGAGAAGTGACAAGACAAAGCCAATGTTTAAAGATAGGGATTTTGATGAGCTTGATGATATAATGAAGGATGTTGAAGTTATTGCTGCTGAACAAATTACTTCTACTAGACCTTTACAAGTTAGTACTGTTAGACCAACTGTTAGTACTGTTAGGCCAGAAGTTAGTGCTGCTAGTGTTCCTGTAGATGTTAGTGTTGCTACTCTAGTTACTCCTCCTATAACAACAACAACTGTATTTGATGATGATGAAGATCTCACTATTGCTTAGACACTTATAAAGATAATGAGTGAGAAAGCAAAAGAAAAGGAAAAAGGAGTTGCTTTTAGAGATGAAGAAGAACCTCCTAAACTAAGCAAATCAATTACAACATTTCAACCTCTTCCATTTATTGATCCAAAAGACAAAGGTAAGAGTGTACTGGTTGAAGAAGAACCTGTGAAAATCAAGAGGAGTGATCAAGGTGATTTGTATGCTTAAGCAGATGCAGAGTTGGCTCCGTTACTGCATCAAGAGGAATTGGCTGAAGTTGAAAGGAGACAAAAAGAAATAATAGAACAAGAAGAAGCATCTATGGCTGCACTTTATGAAGAATATGATACTATTCAAGCCAGCATTGATGCTGATGCTTTGTTTGCTGCAAAGCTCCAACAGGAAGAAAGAGAGCAGTTCACCATTGAAGAAAGAGCAAAGTTTTAGGTAGAGACAATAGAAGAACAAAGAAAGTTTAGAGCTGCTCAAAGGGCTGCAGAGATCAGAAGTAAATAACCCACCAAAACTCAGCTTAGAAACATGATGATTACATATCTAAAGAATATGGGTAAGTTTACTCATAGTCAACTGAAAGGAAAAAGTTATGAGGAGCTTCAGAGATTATATGAAAGGGAACAAAAGTGGATTAATGATTTTAAGCCAAAGTCATCTAAGAAACCCAAGGTGATACAAGAACAAGAATCTATAAAGCTAGAAGAAGAAGAAGCAGCAGCTGACTATGAGAAAGAAAAGGAAGATTTGAGAATGTGGTTAACAGTTGTTCCAGATGAAGAAGAGACCGTGGATCCATAGATTTTGTCTACTAAGTATCCTATAGTTGATTGGGAATCTCAGAACATAGGAAGTAATGATATGGAGGACATTCATGTTTATAAGATAATTAGAGCAGATGGGAATACTAGTTATCACAAAACATTCTCTAGTATGCTGAGAAAATTTGATAGACAAGACTTGATAGATTTGCATAGATTGGTGATGACAAGATTTGAAGACAAAGCTCTAGAAGGATATAAATTGCTGCTTTAGGGAGATCTCAAGATAATGTTTGAACCAAATGCTGAAGATGAAATTTGAACTAATCAACAAGATTGGACTCTGATTAGCTGGAAACTATATGAACATTGTGGAATTCACTTATTGCTGATGGATGGTACTTTGACTTGCTTCAACATGTTAGTAGAGAGAAGGTATCCTCTCATCAAGGAAATGTTGTAAAAGATGTTGAACTAGAAGCTAAAAGATAAAGCTGAGAGCACAATGGCATTTGAGCTTCTCAAGCTTATCAAGTCACAGTTGGAAGATTGAAGAAGTGTTTGGATACATCCTCCTAATGATCAGGATGCTTAAACTAAAGAAACTTGATGATTAACAAGATAAATATCAAGTTTAGGGGAGGATTGTTGGGAATTATAGACTTCTACAACTTAGTGCTGCTGGTTCAACTTAATACTGCTAGTGATGGTTAGTGCTACTGATAAAGATAAGTGAAAACCGAATAAGTCATTAGTACTGTTAGTTATATTAGTTAGTACTGCCAGTACATTGTTAGTACTGTCAGTATAGTTAGTACTGTTAGTTAATAGTTTATATTGTTAGTCTTATATAGTTAGTACTGCTATTATGATATGCATGAGATAAATTAGGAATAGATATGCATTATCATTATATGCGTTTTGTAAGCCTATTAGGGTTTCCTTGGTGTATACAAGGAACCCTACGGCATAGTTAGAGACATCTAGAAAAGTCATAGCTATTAGGCAAAACATATAGTTGTTTTGTAAATCATTCAATATATTGTGAGTTAAGAGAAAGATCTTGTGTTACTGTTACATTGGTTTATTGTTCTTCTGATGTATAAAGATTAGATTCCACATAATCTTTATATATTCTACAAGGTTTCTATCATAGTTGTTTTAGATCTGTCTAAGATAACTAAAACTTTAACAAGCTAATCAAAGATCTGTTCACAAGGGATCAACAGTGCTGGTTATTTTTTATGAGAGGTTCAATGACCTCGCGGGTTTGTGGATTGTCGGAACTAGCAACATGGGTTTCTTGGACTTGTCGATATGTATATTATAAAACCATTTCCATTATATATTTCCCATGCCTTATCCGTACCCTTATAAACCCTTAGACTATACATTACAACCCGAGTAAAAGTCCTCTTTTGATATTTATACCTGGTGCTTACGCAATATCGGTGTAGTTTTGTTTCTTGTACAAGCCTATAGTATGAAATGGATCATGTCTGAGCAGTAAAATGTGATTTATTTTACCCTCTTTTACATCACATACGAGTGTTTGAGTGAATTATACTTTCCTTATTCGTGAGGTGCTTAGTCTTGTTATTATAGCTTCAAGATCATTGGGTATTGTCAAACATCTCTATTTTCACATATTAAAAATCTAAAAATATTTTTCACAATTCTATTTTTGTTTTGTAAAGCTTATTATTTTCATTATTTTGCTTAAGGTCTAGCAAACCCTTAAGTGTGGGGGGGGGGGGTGCTTGCTCCTTTTCCACTTATTTGTTACAAAAACCAAAAATATTTTCGAAAAATTCACACTAAATAATTTTTTTAATTAAAAATAAAAAAATATATCAAAAATTTTAAAAAATATATATATAAAAAAAATAAAAATTTCCTTGTCTTGTCACCTAGGACCTTGTTTATAAAATTTCTTTTCTTAGATTTGCTTGAGGGCAAACAAAGTTTTAAATGTGGAGGGATTTGATAACGCTTTTTAAATTTACTTGTTTTTTTATAGCGTTGTCAATGCTTTTTTATCTTCATTGGTTTAAATATAAAGAACTTTGGTATAGAATTCGAGTATATTTGCTTATTGTAGGTTCGTTGGAAACGTGTCTGTGAGAAAACTGGAAGAAAACATAAAGATTTGAAGCTTAAACGAAGAAATAACTGAAGATAAAGATCTCTCGACACATGTGCACTATTTTTGCCATAACTTGAGCATACGAACTCCGTTTGACGCGATTCTGGCGGCCACGCGTCCGGGAATGAATTCTCTACAATTTTGATTTTTGGTCCAAGAGCTGAAATTGCCCCAAGTGCGGATCACTTGTAAAAAAGTACAGCGCACTTTTCCAACTGATGAAAATTAAAGAGAATTAAATGCAATTAAATGCCAAGTGCATTAACACCCGAAGTGCTGCGCACTTTTATGCAACTGGGGCGCACTTTGGCCCCGAAAAAGCCTATAAATACCCTTATTTAGCTCTCCCATATCATCCATATCTCATACATACTCCTATAACACACACACTGTAACACCCCCAAATTGGGTCGCAGCGGAATAAGGGCCCGGGGCGTGTTACTTCAAGATCAATAGCACAAGATATATAAGAACGACACAAAAAGTCGTTTAAAATGATACATTGGATTTAATTGAAAGACTTAATACAAAAGCATATAGCTTTACTTGTTTACTGTTGAGTATTACAAAAAGTTGTCAATACATTTCCCAAAATATGATGCACCTAAATCTTTAAGCGTGCAATCCAAAATGTAACCCAATGCATCCCTGGCATCCCATGCCTATTGATCTCCTGAAAACATTGCTTAAAACGTCAACAATAATGTTGGTGAATTCATAGGTTTGATAAAATCATAATATGCAGGACCGCAAGACTTTCCGTGATAGTGCAACACATGCATACATCACAAAACCAGATTACATTACCTAAGTCATGACACTGATGCTTCGATAGGTCTTGTTCGCATAATTATTGCTACTCAACCGCCAATGATGTTTTTTAACCCAGGAAAACATCCCAAATTCGACATGCTATAACGTTCGTTCTTGGTGATAGCTAGTCACCCGAACGGGGAGGTCGTTTCCCGAATAGATCTATTAAATAACATTCGCGCTCACATAATGTAATTCCCAACTACATCTATGCAATTGACAGTTCATGATTAGTGGCTTAATTGGGTTTATCGCTTTTAAGGCATAAGTGTAATCGATACTTGCGTCCAAATTATAAAAAAACAAAGCATGTTTCCACCACGCATAGTTATAAATCATTGAAATCGTAAAAAAATGTCTGGGGCTATTGAACTCACCTTGAGTTCAAGATATCCAATATCGAGATAAAGCGGCACGTAAAAGATCGAATTGCAAACCTAAATTCTCATAGGTCGTATAAGTACCGGGAGTACTTGATATAATCTTATGTTGTTACAGCGTTACTATCGTTCGGGGCTATATAATTTATAAGAGGTCAATGACATGAGTTCGAGGGTTTTTGACTTTAAATCGTAAATCAGCAACTCGTCGATACGCATCCGAAGAGGCCTCATTATGAATATCTAGGTAATATAGTACTTTGCATAAACCAATTTTATATTCATTATTAGAACTCAATCCAAACTAATGGTTTTTGGTAAAATTGTGTTTTTTAATAGTTAAAACGTTTATAATTACCGGTTTTAGTAAAACTAGCATAAAAACTTTTGCGTTTTCAGCCCGATTTTGACGTTTTCCTTATGCCCACGTCATTCGTAGTAAGACGTATGTGATCAAAATATTACATTTTTTTCATGTTTTTGATATCTGCGATGAATAGTGTTTTATGTTCACGACAGATAGTTTAGTTTTTTTAGGTGTTTAATTAGCGTTAAATCGGTTAATCGTAATAACTTTATTCGTTTAAGCCTATTTTGTGAATTTTCCTTCGAGTTACGTCTCCGTTTATAAACAAGATTTATTATATTTACAAAGTTGGGTCCGCTGAGGAAGTAGTACCTTTTACTATTCTAGTTTATAAAATTACTTTTATAAACTTTAATTATCGAAAAGGTCGTACGTTTATCATTATAGTTCCGTTTTTAGCGATTTTCTTTCGAGTACGATTCGTATTTAATTGTTTATATCATATTTTTGTGTTTTAAAAATGGAAGTTGCTGTAATGAATAGTGTTTTTTTAAAAATAGTTTTATAAAAGTATTTCTCGTTGTAAACTCGTAATTAACGTATCTTTTTCGTTGTAAATCGGTTTTTTTGAGTTTCTTATCATTTTGGAATCATCATGAGGCATATTATTTTTATATTAGGCTCTACCTACTGTATGAAACACGAAATAAAAACCCTTTTATTATCCAAGTGTATTGATTTATAAAAAGTTTGTTTTATTAACTTTTAAACCCTATTTATTAATCTTAAACATGTTTTATACTTAAACAACATGATATCATAATTATAGATCCATTATTTCATGATATATATGACCATATGACATAAAAAAAAGTGTATAATTTCATAGACATTAGTAAAAACCCTTTTTACATATTCAAAAGTCTTAAGTGGTGATTTAGCCATAAATAACATATTACACATGAAATAATGATAGTAAAAAGTATAAAGGAATTTAGAAGACCTTACGGATGATGTATGAGATGAGAAATGAATGCTAAACCCGTGCTTTAGCTGAAAACCAAGCTTGCAATTAAGATAACACTTGTTTCCAAATAAAAACCAAAATCTTGGATTCTTGCTAATACTTGCAAATGGTTGATTCAATGGGTGGAAAACACCTTAGAATGAATTATAATAGATGTTATTTTAGGGGGGGGGGGGGGTTTTTGTGGAAAATAAAATTTTTGTATGGATTGGTTATAAAAGAGGTGTGTGAGCCGTGGTCTTAAATGTGAGCAATGAGGTGGGGGTTTTTGTGATTTTTTTTTTACCAAGTTTAAGCCATGTATGTGTCTCATCACTAGATACATGTATATATATGGTGTAATAACTTAGTCAAGGAGACAAGGTATGGTGCAAGGGATGGTCTAGGTCATGGTCTTGGTCAAAGAGACAAGGCATGGCTAGTATTAATGAGAAGGCATGGTGTAGTTTAAATGGGAATGATTGTAAATTGCCCAAATTGGAAATTTTTTATTTTTTGATTTCTTGCCATAAATTTCGGCATAAAGAGTGTTATTAAGTGAAGATATTTTTTGTAATTTTATAGGTTTTGGGTATAAAAGTGGGTATTTGTTGAAGCGTAGAAAAGTTTTGGTGGTTCCGGGAGTGCCTAAACGCAATTTATCGCGAAACGTATACACTTTACGTATCCGATAAAAATAGAATGAACAAAGTTTAATAATTATCCTCAAATAATTATATAACCTTGCTTGATGAAACATTTAATTGTGTGATGGCCCTGTTTACATTAAACGTAATTTTAGCTTACGCGGATTTAGCTTAACATTTTATGATTTAAAGCAAATTCATAACGCGTTACAATACAAAGGTATCATTATGATTTATCGACGTCGTCAATGACATTGAAAACACAGATGTGTTATAGACTTCCCCCGTTAACGGGCCTTGTACTCACATCCAGGAGTGTGTGCGATGCAGCACTTGACGACGGTGTGGTCTTGGTGAAGAGGTGTGGATATTTCTTTTTGAATTGGTCTTCACGCTCCCACGTGAACTCAGGACCTCTATTGGTGTTCCATCGACTTTGACTAATGGAATCCGACTTCGTTCAACCGTTTAAACTTCACGGTCCCACTTTTCTACGGTTCCTCAAATAAATGAAGCTTGTATCCAGATGAAGTCCATCCAACGAACGGCTAATGGTTAGTCGGCATGACACTTTTTCAGATTTGATACGTGAATGTATTATGACTTGCTCAATTTCTGGAAGTTCAAGCTTTTGTAAATAGCAACTTTCCAACTCTTTCTATTACCTTAAAAAGGTCCAAACATACCTTAGGGTTCAAACTTCCCCCGTTTGCTTTTTTTACCAAAGTACAACCCCTTTCCAAGGTGATACTTTAAGCATGACTTTATCCCCGACTTGGAATTCCATTGGCTTCGCTTCAGATCGGCGTAACTCTTCTGTCGATCACGAGCGGCTTGCATTCCTTCTGGCTGATCTAGTGTTTTCTCAGTGGTCTCTTGAATTAATTCTGGACCGAGTATTTGAGCTTCTCCAACTTCAGTCCAACAAACAGGTGAACGACACTTTCGACCATAAAGTGCTTCGAATGGTGCGGCCTTGATGCTAGCGTGATAGCTATTGTTGTATGAAAACTCGACTAATGGCAAATGGTTAACCCAACCCTTTCCAAAGTCGATTGCACAAGCACGCAACATATCCTCGAGAGTTTGAATGGTCCTCTCGCTTTGCCCGTCTGTTTGTGGATGGTACGCAGTACTCATATCCAAATTAGTACCCAAAGCGTTCTGAAGTGACCTCCAGAAATTTGATGCGAATCTCGGGTCGCGATCACAAATGATTGAGACAGGTATTCCATGTCTCGTGACCACCTCCTTCAGGTACATTCTTGCCAGTTTATCCAAAGGATCAGTCTCTCTCATTGGTGTGAAGATTGCAGACTTAGTGAGTCGGTCAACGATCACCCAAATTGTGTCATAGCCTTGAGACGTCTTAGGAAGCTTTGTAACAAAATCCATGGTGATGTTGTCCCACTTCCATTCGGGTATTTTGGGTTGTACCAACAATCCTGATGGCCTTTGATGTTCGGCCTTGACCTTAGCACAGGTCAAACACTTGCTAACATAAGTGGCTATGTCGGCTTTCATGTTGGGCCACCAATATAGCTTCTTCATGTCTTGGTACATTTTGTCAGAACCCGGATGAATAGAGTATTTTGATTTGTGGGACTCGTGCATGATCACAGTCCGCAAATCGCCTATACAAGGGTAAACCAGTCCATGCCATTGAGGCAACCAGGGTTTTCCATCCGTACGTGGTTCCAACTTTTGTTCTCTAACTGCTTCTGAAAATTTAGCGTTTTCAATTAACATTCCCCCAACGTCTTCATTCTTAATGTTATCTGGTTTTCGCGCTTCGGTCTGAGCATTTAAGATCTGTTTAGGGAGATCCAAGCAAATAGTCATGGACTAAGGCTCGAACCTCTTAAACGGTGGTTCTCGTTTCTCCTGCTCAATAAGCATCAGCCATCGAATTTGGCTTGCCACCGGGGTGATAACGAATATCGCAATCGTAATCACTCAGCAACTTAACCATCAGCGTTGCCTCTATGTTTCAAACACTTTTTGATCTAAAATGAGTTGCAAAAACTCTTATGATCGGTGAAACCGTACACTAGTTCCATATTAAATAATGTCTCCACCCCCCCCCTTATCTTAAGAGCGAAAACACCACTGCACCAAGTTCTAAATCATGAGTCGTATAGTTCTTCTCATGAATTTTTAACTGGCGTGCTGCATAAGAAATTCACTTTTCCTCTTTGCATCAAACACAGCGCCCAAAACCGTTCTTTGATTTTATGCGTCGCTGTCGCGATGAATCTTGCTTCCTTCAGGTAATGCAAGGATTGGTGCACTGCACAACTTTTGCTTCAACAGTTGAAAAGCTGCTTCTTGTTTATCGCCCCACTCAAACTTGACCTTCTTTTGAGTAAGCTTAGTCATTGGTTTGGCGATCTTCGAAAACCCTTCGATGAATCTTCGATAGTATCCAGCAAGACCTAGAAAAAATTGCGAAATCTCCGTTGGTGACTTAGGAGTGTCAATCCTTATTGACTTCGTCTTGGCTAGATCCACATGAATTTCTTTCACTAATCTGTGTTCACTTGACCGAGGAACTGTACCTTGGAAATCCAAAATTCACATTTGGAAAATTTTGCATACAACTCCTCTTTCTTCAACAATTCTAATATTATCTTCAGATGCTCTTCGTGCTCTTGCTTGTTCTTGGAATAGATCAAAATGTCATCAATAAAGACAATCACAAATTTGTCCAGATATGGTTTGCAAAACCCGATTATAGGTACATGAATACGGCGGGGGTTTGTTCATACAAACGGCATAACTTGAAATTATTAATGTCATATCTAGTTCTGAAGGCAGGTCTTTGGATATGTCCTCTTCTCGAACCCTCAATGGTGTTACATGACCTTAGTGTCGTATTTTCGAGTAGTACACGTCGACCCTGAAGCTGATCAAATAAATCATCAATTTTGGGAGCGACTAACGGTTCTTCACCGTTAGTTTATTCATTCCCGATAATAATGACATTGGAAATGATCCGTCTTTCTTCTTGGACCAAAACAAGAATGGAGCTCCCCAAGGTGAGGAACTGGTCTTATAAAGCCCTTTTTATCGGACTGCTCTTTCAGTTGCTCAGATACTCTTTCATCTAGTAAGGCGGCTAATCGATAAGGTGCCGTGCTACAGGTGCAGACACAGTGGGTACCAAATCAATTTGAAACTCTACTTGTCGAGTCGGAGGAAGACCCGGCAAGTCCTCAGGAAATACTTCAGGAAAGTCTTTGAACTATGGTAACGTTCCTCAAGTCGCTTCTTCTCCGACTTGTCTTCAACCTCTTTTGTAGTGACATGTGCCAAAAAGATAGGAAATCCTCTTTCCATGTACTTCTGCGTTTTAGTGCACGAAATGATGTTTATGGCTGTTCACATTTCCCTAGGACTTCCAATCACCGTGTATGATTATAAGTTTTAGTTTCTCCATGGGACGCGGACATTTCTTCGGCACACACAATGACCGTTTGGTAATCTCGCCAACCAATCCATACCGATTATAGCATCGAAACTACCAAGTTCTACAGGCATTAAGTTTATGTTGAATTGGTGGTTTAGGAAGTTTAATGTGCAACCCTTAAGTATAGTGTTTAACCCAATTATTCTCCCGTCAGCTAGTTCGACATCATAATAGTGGTCTAGGGTAGATGGCGTGATGTCAATTTGGGAGCTAAATGAAGTAGGACACAAAAACTTTCGATCAGACCCGTTATCAAATAAGATATAAGCATAGCGGTTGTTTAGAAGGAACGTACCCGCAACGACGTTGTCTGGGTTTGCCCCCGCATTTCCAACCACATACACCTTCGCTGGAGCCCTGTCATTCCCAGCTTGATTACCACGGTCATTGTTTCTCAGTCTTGGGCAGTTTCTTTTAAAGTGGCCTTGATCTCCGCACTCAAAGCAACCATTGCCCTGCTGATTATTGTTGTTGTTGTTACGGTTGTTGTTGTTGTTGTTGTTGTTGTTGTTGTTGTTGTTGTTGTTGTTGTTGTTGTTGTTGTTTTGTTTGTTGGGTTTGTTTTGTTGTGTTTGTTGCGGTTGTTATTAGCAGGCCGTACCCTACAGTCCCTGGCCAGATGGCCAACCCTATTGCAGTTATTACACCTAGGTGGACAAGGACCTGCTTCATGATGACAATTACACTTGGAACATAGAGGCTTAGACCCGGCGTATGATTTCCTTTCACTGTTGCCTGCAGTGTAGGCCTGGCCTGTGTTCTGCCTCTTATTCTGTTGGTTTTGATTGTTCTTGGAAAGATCATCATTCTTTCTTTTCCTTTCTGCCTGACGTCCGCGTAGCATGAGTCTTTCCGCCATAAATCAGTTGTTAAACTCATATGACTTGTTGCTGGTCTATTGTTTTGATGACTTTACAATGCCAAGTATCATATCGGGCAATCCACCGATATACTTTTTCACACCTTCGTCAATCTCTTTCTGGGAACATTCTGGAACACATCAAAGCTAGTTGCTGAAATCGTCGACTATAGGCCACCACATCGGTGCCCTTGACCTTAAGATTCCACATCTCAGTCTCAATTTTCTTGATCTCACCCCTCGGGCAGTATTTATCAGTCATCATTTTCTTCAGTGCTGCCCATGGCATGGCATGAGCTGCTTCTTAGAGTGGTCTTAAACTATGGGCATTCACCATATTATGCGCTCCTCTTGCAGAGTGCAAGTCGCGAATTTGACTTGACTAGCTGCTGGGCAATTGCTAATGCTCAACACAGACTCCCATTTTCTCAAACATCGAGTGTAGTTCGACGGACTCCTCAGTGCCTTTGAAGGTCAAAGGTTTGCATTTCAAGAATTCAGAGTAAGAGCATTCGCGAGCAGTTTGTGTGGCCCTTTGGTCTGAAAACCATTGCTATTGTAGCCATTCTAACCCTGTTAGCTTCTACTTCAGATTGCAGCAGCAACTCCTTGGTCTCTTTAAGGACTGATAGTTGTGCTCGTAATGGTTGGTGGTTGTTTCATTTGGAGTTGGTGTGACAGGTGGAACTCGGGTTGATCTTGTGGCTCTTTTTGGTGCCATGTTCTTAAATCACAAGAAAATACAATACCCGTTAGATTTCAATATAATCATAACGTAACATAACATATGCATCGTAAATAAGATAAGATCACATCGCACTTTGACAGAGAAATTAACTTTATAAGAGTATATTATATAGGCTCTTATTGTAATTTACGTAATATATATAACCATCGTTATATCAATTCTTATGAATGCATCTTGATCCCACTAATGCAACAATAGTGTATCCATTAAAAACCCTTTTTAGGAATGCATGTTTGAAAACGGTATAGTCCAAGCAAAAACATTTTGACTTGGTTCTCTATAACCCCTCGGCTTTTTGATTACCCAATCTGTAACACCCCCAATTGGGTCGCAGCAGGAATAAGGGTCGGGGCGTGTTACTTCAAGATCAATAGCACAAGATATATAAGAACGATGACACAAAATGTCGTTAAAATGTATACATTGGATTTAATTAAAGACTTAATACAAAAGCAATAGCTTTACTTGTTCATTGTTGAGTATTACAAAAGTTGTCAATACATTTCCCAAATTATGATGCATCTAAAATCTTTATGCGTGTGCAATCCAAAATGTATACCCAATGATCCCTTTGGCATCCCCAGGCCTATTGATCTCCTGAAATACATTGCTTAATAAACGTTCTACATAATGTTGGTGAAATTCATAGGTTTTGATAAAATCATAATATGCAGGACCGCTAAGACTTTCCTGTGATAATGCAAACACATGCATACATCCAAAAATATTACATTTATACTAAGCTCATGACACTGAAGCTCGGGACAGTCTTAGTTCGCATAATATTGCTACTTAGCCCGTCAATGATGTTTTTAACCCGAAATATCCCCAAATTGACTGTTATAACGTTCGTTCTTGGTGTTGTTTAGTCACCGAACGGTGGGTCGTTTCCCGAATAGATCTATTACAATAACATTCTCTGCTCACATAATGTAATACCCAATACATCTATGCAATTGAAGTTCATGATAGTGGGCTTAACTTGGGGTTATCGCTACTTAGGCAACGTGTAATCGCTTCTTGCGTCATTTATAAAACAAAGCCATTGTTTCCACCCCTAGTTATAAATCATTGAAATCGTTTAAAAAAAATGTGGTATGAATATCTTGAGTTCAAATAATCCAAATATCGCAGATAACGCGTCACGTAAAAGATCGAATGCAACCTAAATTATCATAGGTCGTATAAGTAGCGAGTACTTGAATATAATCTTATAGTTGTTACATCGTACTATCGTTCGGGCTATCATAATTTAAGAGGTCATGACATGACGTTCGAGGAGTTAGGACACTTTAAATCGTAAATCCAACAACTCGTCGAAACGCCATCCGAAGAGGCCTCATTATGAAACTCCTATGTATATATACTTTGATAACCACATAATTTCTTATGCTCAATCACAAACTAATGGTTTTGGTTAAAATTGTGTTTAATAAGTTAAAAACGTTTTAATTACGTTTTATTAAAAACTAGCATAAATTTTTGCGTTTTCAGCCCGATTTTGACGTTTTATGCCCACGTTTGTAGCGTACTAGACGAGTGATCAAAATATTACATTTTCAAGTTTTTGATATTCTGCGATGAATAGTGTTTTACTGTTCACGACAGCTAGTTTAGTCGTTTTAGGTTTTAATTAGCGTAAACTCGTAATCGTAATAACTTATTCGTTTTAAGCCCGATTTTAGTGATTCCTTCGAGTACGTCTCCGTTATTAAAAGATTTATTATATTTTACAAAAGTCTGGGTCCCGCTGATGATAGTACTTTTACTGTTCATAGTTTATAAAATTACTTTTATAAACTTTAATTATCGAAAATGTCGTAGTTTATTCATTATAGTTCCGTTTTTAGCGATTCTTTCGAGTACGATCTCGTAATTAAAAGTTATATCATATTTTTGATGTTTTAAAAACTGAAGTTGCTGTAATGAATAGTGTTTTTATAAAAAAATAGTTTTATAAAAGTATTTCTCTGTTGTTAACCCTCGTATTAAACGATCTTTTTCGTTGTAAATCGGTTTTTCGAGTTTCTTATCATTTTGGAATCGTCATGAGGCGTATTATTTTTATATTAGGCTCTACCTACTGTATGAAACACGAAATAAAAACCCTTTTATTATCCAAGTGTATTGATTTATAAAAAGTTTGTTTTATTAACTTTATAAACCTAATTTTATAACTAAACATGTTTATACTTTAAAACAACATGATAATAATTATAGATCTCCTTTATTTCATGATATATATGACCTATTGAATAGAAAAAGTGTATAATTTCTAGAACATTATAACAAACCCTTTTTACATATTCAAAAGTCTTAAGTGGTGATTTAGCCATAAATAACATATTACACATGAAATAATGATAATAAAAAGTATAAAGGAATTTAGAAGACCTTAGGGATGATGTATGAGATGAGAAATGAATGCTAAACCCGTGTTTAGCCTTAAAACCCAAGCTTGCACTTAAGAAAACCCTTGTTTCCAAATAAAAACCCAAATCTTGATTTCTTGCTTAATACTTGCAAATGGTGATTCAATGGTTGGAAACACCTTAGAATGACTTATAATAGATGTGTATAGAAGGGTATAGGTTGAATAAAATTTTGATATGGATTTTAAAAGAATATATCAGAATTTAAAAAAATAAAAATTTCCTTGTCTTGCCACCTAGGACCTTGTTTATAAAATTTCTTTTCTTAGATTTGCTTGAGGGCAAGCAAAGTTTTAAGTGTCGGGGGATTTGATAACGCTCAAATTATACATGTTTTTATATGCGTTATCAATGCTTTTATCTATATTTATTAGTTAAAGATAAGAACTTTTAGTATAGAATAGAATATATTTGTCATTGTAGGTTAATGGTATGTGTCGCGGTAGAAAACAGAAGAATACACAAAGATTTGAAGGTTAAACGAAGAAATAACTCAAGCTGAATGTTTCCCGATACTTGTCCATTGTTTTTGCCATAACTCGGTCATACGAACTCCATTTTAGTTGGTTTAAGCGGCCACACAAAGAGAATTCAATTATCTACAAGTTTGAAAAAGGCCAAGTGCTAGAAATGCAACAAGTACATCGTACTTCTAAAAATGTGTGGCACACTTTTCTTTAATAATGACTTTGACTGCATTAGCACCCAATGTGCGGTGCACAAATATAAATGGGCGCCACACTTTTAGTCTGCAACATTAAAAACATGAATTTATCCTCAAAATTGTCCACATACAACCATTGCTTGGTACCCAAGCAAAATTTACCCTATAAATACCCCCTAAAACCATAGGGAATTTCATATCTTCAAACATATTACACATACACTCTCTAAATCAATTAGAGAGGAGGAAGGAATGGTGAGGATCTTAGGATCCAATGATCCAAACACCCCTTTGATCCATGGCAAACCACCATATCACCACCACCACCATAGCCATGAAATTCCAGAATTATAACACCATATCTAGACCACATTCCATCCATTTCCAAAATCTAAACACTTCTCATTTTGATTCTTAGAGGATTCACACCAAATTCTCTTAAGATCATCACTATAAACCTTGTTACCAAACACTCCATTTGGTGATAGGTTGTGGATTTCCAGAAGTTACTTGGTATTTTTCAGGTTATCTCAGTAGCATTTGGGTGTTGGTTGATCTTGGAATTGTTAGTCTTGGGTTGATGGTCGTTGTAGTCAAAATATTAGTATTGGTACTTTGTTCTTATATGTGAAACATGATATGATATTTAATGATTTTGCTATAATTTATGAATATACATGTTTATGAATTCGATGTTATCTTTACTTGGATCATTGTTTATTTCTTGATATATGTTGCAATTGAAATAGGGCGAAAGGATTAATTGTCTTGATGTATTTTGAATCGTGTTGGCCATACGAATCAATATCATGCTTGTGAGAATTGTGTGGTAAATTAATAAATAACCCAAGTAGAATTATGTTTAAGACCCTTCCTTATGTTGACCAACCAGGTTAGGAGGAATTCATATACATGCATATTTGATATAAACCATTCTTAATGCGCTCGTGATGATGTAGTATATAAGCCAAAAGGATTCTATGTTATTATTGGTAGATATGCGTGTTATTATGATTACCCGTCATATATGACTTGTATGCTTTATTTATATAAAGTCTTGCTCTATCTCTATCTATTATGTTATGTGGATCATACCTTGGTATCTTGCTTGCTTTACACAAGTTTAGCTATTTGACCTGTGACAATCATTAAGTTTTGTTACTTGATAAAAAATATGTGAATTGCTACAAATCCCGTGGAACGACCTGGACTTACCTAATACTATATTATACTCGAATACGGTATACTTTCCCGAATGTTGTGTTTTTTTAGTCAAAATCGGTATTCCTAGTTATTATAAATTTAAAGCTTGTAAAAACACTACATCGGGTAGTCATATCCAAATTTATCCCCAACGCTTTCTGAAGAGATTTCCAAAATCTAGACGTAAAATGACTGTCTCGATCCAAAATAATCGAAATAGGAACACCATGTCTACACACAATTCCCTTCAAATAAAGTTGCGTGAGTTTCTCTATAGTATCCGTCTTCTTCATCATTAAGAAATGAGTTGATTTGGTCAATCGATCAACAATGACCCATATCGTATCATACCCACTTGGCGTTCTAGGAAGCCCACTAACAAAATCCATAGTGATCCTTTCCTATTTCCAAATAGGAATCTCAAGTTGTTGCAATAACCCAGACATTTTTTGATGCTTAGCTTTAACCTTTGCACAAGTCAGACACTTGCTAACGTACGTGGCAATATCAGCATTCATATTTGGTCACTAATACAATAGCTTTAAATCTTGATACGTCTTGTTTGATCTCGGATGGATAGAATATGTGGAGTTTTTTAAAACTCCTTAGATCGTTTATAACTCGAGAATGATTAGTTCTCATCTAGGATCATGATAACACAGATTAAATATTTGCACAATGAAATTAATAAAGAACAAATCAATGTTGTCACAAGGTTTTCTTTTATTCAACACAGCCCCAATTCTATGTGATCAAATCATAGAACGGTTACTCAACAATAACATGAATCAAATGACTCTTGAGGCTAATACATAGACGTCTATAACTATCTATTAACTATCTAACTATATGTCTACACACACTTTTCTGTGTCTAGACTCTCATTGAACTACACAAGATACACACACTTTTTTGGATCCTTAAACCTATGTCTATGATCTCTTTATATAGTGATAGATCAAGACTTACAAAGGAAACTAATTAAATGCTTTGACCATCTAATTAAATTCTCATAAAAGACTAATTAAATGCTCATAAAAGACATTTATTTATACAAGGAAACTAAACATTTAATTATATGGAAACTAAACATTTGACTTTTCAATGCTTATCTTTAGCAAATCTTCCAACATTTAATTCTTCCATATGTAGAATACCAAAGTGATCATATTAAGCCCTTGTTGTGCCATTCTGCTTCATTTAAGCACATGTAGTTTTGTAATAATCAAATCAATAAACCTAACAATCTTCCCCTATTTGATATTACAAAACTATCTCCATGAATGAAACAATCTTCAATGCTTCTCCTTGACTTATGATCCCTTTGAACATGCCACCACACATAATAAGCTGCAAATCAATAAACCTGTAATTTTCTTCCCCTTTTTGTAATAATCGAACAAGTGCCTTCTAAAAATATGCAACTTGGATCATAACAACTACAAATCATATACCACAACTACCAATCCATCCTTCCAATGACTTAAATTACCCACCATTACGCACAATTAAGAAAAATGAATCTGAGTAGTAGAAATATAAACTAGCAGTAGTAATAATGATCAGCAGTAGTAATGAAACACTTCCCCTCAAATGGTGGATGTAGATGGTTAAACATGTTAACAATATCCCCTGAAAAATATGTTAACCATCTCTTGAATCATCCAAATTTTGTAGGCTCTATGTAATGATTACTGATGAAAAAAACTAAGTATAACAAACTTGATGAAGAAGTAGAATATCCCAAACTTATGTATTATGTCTTGCACTATCCACGTGACTCCAAACTCATACATTACACATGTATAAGTAGACCGCAATCCCTTGATCAAATCCTCATTTATCCTATTAAATGAGACACTGAGCACTACAACGTAACTCCTTTAAGTGATAGCAAATGTGCGTATCTAGTCCCATAAGTTTATAAATCACACATTGCACTAGATTGTTCAAGTCATTGTCAACATCAATTAAGCATGAACAAGTTATCTTTAAAGTGTAACACCCACTTTAAGATATGATAAGAACATGCACTCGTGAAACTCAACTACAACATCAAATAAGTGATAATCAATTGTCTCCGTAATCACATCTTCAATAAATCCCAAAAATAATAGCCATATATCCAATAAGAATAAATTATTGTTAAAAAAATAGTTA
>BQNB010023903.1:16318-38776 GCA_026074375.1 Tanacetum coccineum | reverse complement strand
CATTTTGCAAAAAGACATTTTTATACATATAGTTAAGGCTAATAGGATAATATTCAAAATAAAATAAATAATTTTCATATATATTTTTTTATAATTTTTTAAAATTTATATATTATATATATTTAAATTTAATTATATAGCAAATAAGGATAAATAAAAGAATTTTTTTTCCCGAATATTTTGATCAACTAGATAATTACAAATACACAAGGCATATAATCAGATAAAATACAATTCCAAATGATTATAGAACCTAAGACTAGCAGATTGGGGGGTTTTGGTTTTGGTTTTTGAAACAAAATTCTGTTTGTGAAAAATCTGCGGAAAGTGCGGTGTACTTTCTGGGTTTACAGGAAAACCGGCGAACAAATAAGATGTGCGGCGTACTTCATGGAGAAAAATGATTTTTGGTTTCCGTTTACCAGAAAACGGTACAACGGGTATGAATTTTTTTTTGAAACAAAATAGCACCAGAAATAAGCAACAAACTAATAACAACTTAAACAATTCCCCGGCAGCGGCGCCAAAAACTTTGATGTGTGTTCTCCAAGCTTTAAATTTATAATAACTAGAAATACCGATTTTGACTAAAAACACAACACTCGGTAAGTATACCCGTTCGTGTATAGTATAGCTTTTAGGTAAGTCCAGGTCGTTCCACGGGAATTGAAGTTTTCACAGTTTGTAATTAAGGTGCTAAGGTTAATAAGATTGTCACGGATCAAATTAACCAAAACGTACATAAATTGACTATTGCAAAGAAAAGCAAATAAAGGGATGATTCAATCAAATGATTAAGGTATGTTTGTTTAGGCGATGATCACTTAGATAATGATGTGTTTGGAATAGTGTTTATAAGTTTAGAAAATAGAGTTATCACAAGTTATAAATCCTTTCGGCCTTTAAATATAACTAATGATTATACCGATTAATAACAACAAATCCTTTCGGCCTTTATAAGTTATTATAACCAATATATTAGATGGATTGATAGAACACATGTATAAAAGAAACCTTTCGGCCTATTTTCTTATATAAAATATGTTTTACCAATTCAATAAACTCATATCCAAACACTCCATATCCAAGATCACATTATGCCCAAACAAACACAAGATGACTACTCCATAATCAAAGTAACAAAACACATAACAATCATTATGAATTAAGAACACTTCATATTAAAAGAGTTGTAGAAATTATACCAACGCTTACAAGATCAACGATTCGACAATTAGTTCTCCCAAACGAAAACTATAATAACACCCAAGCTATTAAATCCAATTGACTCGAACCCTTAAGGTGCTGTCACTACCCTTGAAATTCATGATTAAATGGTGTGGGGTGATGAGAGAATTATTGCGGAGGTGTACGTAAAATGAGAGAAATCTTTCTCTATTTATAGGCTGATTTCGGGTAGAAGTGCGGCGCACTTGAGAAAAAGTGCGGCGCACTTAGGGAGTTAATGCACTTAGCATTTTTTGGGACTTTAATCATTTCCTTAGGAAGTTTGAACAAAAGTGCAGTGCACAAGAAATATAGTGAGACGGTTTTGGGAACTCGATCAGAAGTGCGGCGCACTAGAGAAAAGTACGCCGTACTTTCGCCTTTTCTTGGATCTTCTTCTTGAGATTTGTATGTGATGATATAATAAGAGATGATTTCATCCAAGGAATCATAAGGAGGTATTTATAGGCTAGAGATAACTTAGGGACCAAGTTGGAGATGTATGTGGATGGATTTTGGACCAGATTCGTGAATTAAATGAATCTTCATAAAGTATGTTGTACTCATTTGTAAAACCGGATGTTTTGGAAATATCTCAGCAGTTGGCCTTTTTCATGGTTGTAGATAATTGATTTCTCGTTCCGTGGCCGCTTCAATCAACTCAATCCGAGTTCGTATGCTCCAGTTATGGCCAAAACAGTGGACATGTGTTGGGAGATCTTTATCTTGAGTTTATTTCTTCGTTTAAGCTTCTTATCTTTGTGTATTCTTTCGTTTTCTTCCACGACACATACCTAGAACATATAATAGCAAATATACTTGATTAAGTACCGAAAGTTCACGAGAAATGATCAAATATATATAAATAACGCCTCCAAAAACATCTATAATTAAGGCGTTATCATGCACTGACCGATAAGGCTGTGAGAAATGGATCAATTAAGAAAGTTGAGAAAAGAGGAAATATAGGGAAAACTAGCAAGGATAAGAATGGTAGGGATTATAATAAGAGGACTAGGACTGGGAATGTTTTTGCTACTACTGTAAACCCTGTAGGAAGAGAGAATATGGGTACTTGGTCCAAGTGTACCACCTGCAACTCCTACCATGCACCCGGAGGGCCTTGTCACACATGCTTTAACTATAATTTCTTGGGTCATTTGGTAAAGGATTGTAGAGGTGTGCCGAGGAATGTAAATCCTGTCAATGCTAGAAACCCAACTGTTAGAGCATGTTATGAGTGTGGTAGTACCAACCATGTCAGGTCAGCTTGCCCTAGATTGAATAGAGCACAAGAACCAGAACGAAATCGTCCAAATCAAGTTGCTGCTAATAACGGGGGTCAGGGTCGTAGAAACCAAGGGAACCAGGATAGGGGTAGGGCATTCATGTTGGGAGCAGTGGAAGCTCGCCAGGATCCAAACATTGTGACGGGTACGTTTACTTTGAACGATCATTTTGCCACTACCTTATTTGACTCTGGTGCCGACTATAGTTTTATTTCTACTACTTTTATACGTATGTTAGGCTTAGAGCCCAGCGACTTAGGTTTTAGATATGAGATTGGGATATCTAGCGGGAAGCTAGTAGAGATTGATAAGGTTATTAAGGGTTGTAAACTAGAAATCGAGGGTCATGTCTTTGACATCGATTTGATACCTTTTGGGCATGGAAGTTTTGATATGATGACATGAGAAGGTAGTGAGGATACCACTACCGGATGGCAAGGTGCTTAGAGTAGTAGGAGAGAGACCGAAAAAGAAAGCGAGATTGTTGATGAGTGTTAAGGCTAGTGATAAGAAACAAGAAGAGATTGTTATGGTTAGAGATTTTCCTGAGGTATTCCCGGATGATCTATCTATATTACCACCTATCTGGGAAATTAAGTTTCGGATTGACTTAATCCCTGGAGCAACACCAGTAGCAAAGCCTCCCTATCGTTTGGCACATTCTGAAATGGAGGAGTTGTCAGGACAACTCAAGGTACTCCAAGACAAAGGTTTCATTTGACCAAGTTCGTCGCCTTGGGGAGCGTCGGTATTGTTTGTTAAGAAAATGGATGGTTCTTTTAGGATGTGCATTGATTATAGAGAATTGAACAAGTTGACTGTTAAGAATCGTTATCCACTTCCTAGAATTGATGATCTATTTTATCAACTGCAAGGGTCGCAGTTTTTCTCGAAGATAGATCTTAGGTCTGGATACCATCAGCTGAGATGTTACACCGAGATTGACATACCAACAGACTGCTTTTAGAACTCGGTTACAACATTTCGAGTTAACTTGGAATGGCCTTTGGTATGACTTAATGCTACCAGGCAATATTATGGATTCGATGAATAGTGTTGGTAGGCCGTACCCATATGATTATTTAAAAACATTTTGACCCATTTTGGGTGTTAACCCAAACACCCCTTAAAAGGGCAGTTTACCATTTTTGAACTTGGTTAAGCTGTTTTAAGGCAAAACAAGATTACACATAACAATGATAAGCATCAATAAGACAACTTTATCAGACAATAACACTGATATAGGAAAGGATTAACAGATTCAGTAATATAAAGAAAATGACAATTTTTATAAAACTTAAAACTTGAGCTTCATTAAAAAAAAGATTACAAATGCTTAAATGAAAGAGACAGAGTTAAAAACATAATTTAAAGACATAAAAAATACAACTAGAATTAAAACTACTCCTACATACTACTCTTTTTTCTGTCTTCTTCTTTTCTTTTATAGGCCGAGTCTTCAAGACTTGTGTGCTAGTTGTGTTTGTGTTGTGAGAGAAAACCAAGCATGATCTTGACCCTTCATCCAGCTTGCTGCCCAAGAACATAGATCCTAGCCCTTGAATTTCCCTGTCTAATGGTACGCCATAGGATTGCCAACATGTACAGGAGGCCATGTAGGGGTGTAGGGTTGTGCATGAGAGTGATAGTTTTGGCAGGTTATGGTGGTGGCAGGGTGAGTGAATAGTGCCAAGAATGGAGTGAAGGGAAAGGTGGGGGAGATGTACAGTAATTTGGTGCAGGGGTAAGGGTTTGGGTAAATGGCATAATTGGTCCCTGGAAGTGTATATATATATTGCAATGTCAGTCCTTGTTATTTACATTGTTGGTCCCTGAAGTTAGGTTGTGGTTTGCATAGTTAGTCCCCAAGGACTAACAATGTTAGTCATTGAAGGACTAACGGTGTAAGTATAAAAGGGTTAAGGGGGTAACAGTTTAAAAAGGGATATTGGGTTTATGGCAGTTTGGGCCCGTTTGGTTTTATAAAAAGAAATTGGGCTCGTTGGGTTTTATAAAAGAATGATTGGGCTTATATAAGGATTTACGGGCTTTAAGGCTTTATTAATATAAAGTGGGCTGATCCGGGCCCACTAGGTGGGTACGGGTGGGCCCACTTTTGGCAATTAGGTTTTCGGGTTCGGTTTTTCGATGCCATTTCCAAAGCCGTATCTCGGGGTTGACTTTGACTTCGTCTTGACTTCAATAAATGCACAAACATTGTCGAGTTGATCCGGAAATGTCCATTTTAGCTCCGTTTTCAATCCTTTTTAACCCTTGGCCTTAGTTTTTCGCGCTCTTTCCAAATCCGCTCTCGGTTTTGTCCGGTTTGGCTTCGTTTTTGTCCTTTAGTGAATATCCGGTACCTGCACAGTACAAACACAAAAACAAGCATATTTATGGCATTTTATGTGCGTTTTTGGTCGTTTAGAGTCGATTTATTAGGTAAAAGGTATGTGTAATTACACACATACCAAAATCCCCTATAGTAAGACATTGCCGTGTCCTCACGCAATGCTATGAAGTAAGCACTTAGAAAACTAAGAATCTCGAACCCCCTTGACTAATAACCTTGAAAAGTAGCCAAGCGTTCATCGAGGGAAATTAAAGAAATCAATAGCTTCGACAAGCCCCGTTTTTACCATTTTTAAAATATTTATACTAACTACCACTAATATTTTTGTATTTTTCCTTTTTTCTCATTTTTTTGTATTTTTCATATTAAGCAACTAACTAACTGATTGCAGTCTTACGTACCTATAAAATATATAATAACAACACTACTTAGGTAAATTCCAACTATTCACCTTAAATTAAGGTAAAGAGTTAAAACTTACAAAAATAATATAATATATATAATATTCTCCCGTTCTCCCGATTCTCTATGTATAGTTCCATATAACTCTTCCATGAGTCATACAAGGATTTTTACAATATGGGAGGACGGTTGTCGGCACCAGCAATGATCATAAACTCTACTAATGTTATCATTTTGAATTGATTGATTAAATGAGAATAGATAACTTTTTGATCCTTCAGTGATTAGAGGTTATTGTATTAAAGTGAGGTTTGTGTAAGTGTTGAAGTAATTGAATTACACGAGATTTTACAATTCTTGATAAAATCGGGAAAAGAAGTTAATCTTTCACGAGATTTTACAAATCAAAGAAAAACCGTATAAATCACCTAATGTATAATTCACCCAAGCAAACTGTATAATTCTCCCAAGTAAAGTGTATAATTCTCCCAAGCAAAATGTATAATTCTCCCAAGCAAAGTGTATAATTCTCCTAAGCAAATTGTATAAATCGCCCAAGTACGAGATATGTATAATTTGCCTACCACCAGACTGTATAATTCGCCTGAAGAAGAATGTATAATTTGCCTCTAGCCAATTGTATAATTCGCTTGAAGAACTATGTATAATTCGCTTGATGGAAATGTATAATTAACATGAAGACCAAATGTATATTTCGCATGAGGTAATCGTATATTCGCTCTAGCGGAATTGTATAATTCGCCTGAAGAACCTTTGTATAATTGCCTGAAGGAAATGTATAATTCGCCTGAAGACAAATGTATAATTTGCCTGAAGAACTATGTATAATTCGCCTGCCTAATTCGCCCAATAGAACACGAAACTCAAAATTTTCAAACCACTTAAAGACTCATTTTTTAACGTTTTTACTCGATTTTTCTTGTACTTCTTGCTATTCTAAGACTAGTAGAACCTTAAAAACACAAACTTTATGGTTTTTGACACAAAAAATTTGAAATCAAAATCCTTGGTACAAAAATCCTTTTCGAACCAAAATACACCAAAAAGATGAAATTTTTGAGCTTTTCCAAAGATTTTCTTGTACAACTAACCTATACTAAGATAAACAAGGAAGAAAGTTGCAAGCTTTATGGTTTTTGAACACACAAAAAGTGAAACCCTTTTGTGTATGTTCGAACCATATGTACCAAGAAAATACCAAAAGAAAACACACACAAAACCAAACTAAATCACCCCATGGCTCTTGATACCAATTGTAGAATACATGTAATATCTAATCTCAAAATCAAATGATAAAGAACTTGAGAGATAAAGTGGAAGGATGAACACATAGAGAGAGAAAGGAAGAGAGAATATTAGATTAGGTGAAAATGAGAAAAGTGAATAACCAACACCCTCTCCAAGTTATGGAAAGGGTTTTTATATCCTAGTTTGGCTGGCCATAGGCTCTATAAAGGGTTTTCCATGGGCCTTGGGCCTTTATACCTTACTAAGATTCCAAAAACTATATTAGACCTACGAGCTACATATTTCAGGTATGAGCGAGTCTTTTCTCGATTCCTAATATGTGATTTTCAACCGGTTGTTAAAAATATAACTACTCATGCTTATGAAGTAGTTCCTTATGAACGTCAAACCGATGACCTTAAAAAGATACTTGTTAAAAACAATGAAGCCAAAATGATTATTTACAATGCTTTACCCAACAAGGAATACAAAAGAAATTTTCATGCTTAAAACGGCTAAAGAAATTTGGCAATTATTATGAATCACACATCAAGGTAATAAACAAGTCACAGATAATAAGATTGATCTTCTTATTTAACAATATGAACAATTTTCTATTTTTGAAAATGAATCTATAGATAGTGGCTTTGCAAAATTTAATACTATAGTTACGAGTCCTAAAGCACTTGATGAAAATTTCTCTAGTAAGACTTTTGTTAGAAAGTTCATGAGGGCTCTACATCTTAAATGGAGAGGAAAGGTAACCGCAATAGAAAAATCAAAAGACTTATCATCACTTTCTCTAGACGAGCTTATCTGCAATCTCAAAGTTCATGAGATGAGAATGGAGAAGGACTCTTAATTAGTTGGAGACAAAAAGGAGAAAGTAAAAGCTCTTGTCTCAAAAACTAAAAAAATATATATTGATGATGAGAATTCGACATCCGAAAGCGAGGATGAAGAATATGCGATGGCAGTAAATAACTTTAGGAAGTTCATTGGAAGACGAGGTATATTGGTCAGACAGTCACGTGATGATAAGAAATCACTTCAAAGAGATTAGGAATATAAGAACGAGAAAGACAAAATAAAATGTTTTAGATGCGGAGATCCGAATCATTTTATCAAAGAATGTTCAAAACTAATCAAACACAAAGTACAAAGATTTTGTTGGAAAACGGAAATTGGTAATCGTGATGAAAATACAGAAAGGGATAATGACAGAATTTGTCTTATGGAGGATGCATCAAATGATGTAAATTTATATTCTTCTCATCATAATTCATTAATTGATAACAATATATTTTTTAACAATTTTAATAAAACATACAAACTTAAAGTAAAGGTCATAAATGAAAACAAAGTGTTAAGAATCAAAAACAAACTTTTAGAAGATGAGATTCTCAAACTTAAAGAAAAACTTTATATATTTAAAAAGAATACATGTTCCGTTAAAGACATGTTAAGTTGCCAAAAACCATCATGAAATGAAATAGGTCTAGGCTTAAATAAAAGTGAAGCAACCACAAGCAAAAAAATACAAAGGAAGGTTAGAAATTTAACTGAAACCAGAATAACATGGGATAGTTTCTTTAAAAAAAGGGATGAAACTGTTGGTCACTAGAAACGGAACTACATTGAATTTGAAACACAACTCAAATTTTTAACCAAAACACTCATTTAAAAACACAATTACTACTAAAAAGGAAACCAAACAACCTTTAAAAACCAAAGTTGGCTTTACGAATGAAGATAGTAATTCAAAAACTTTATTCACTAGAAAAAGCAACATTTCTCAAATGAAGACTAGAACGTCACTATCTAAATGCAATTTTTAAAAGTCAAAGTCATCTCTATTCATATTCTCAAACTTGGAATGACTTTCCAAAAAAGTAATGTTCTTATGGGAATATGCCCATCACTCCAACTTTCAAATCAAATTAAACAAACGATTAAAACCATAAATGATAAACTCTCTGAAGTTTCAAAACATTGGAAAAAAGAAACCTAAGTAAATTTTTTTAAATAAAAACTCTACATCAAACAAAATGACACACCAAATGGGGAACAAAGACCTTTGTTATTACTCAAGCATGCAACGAGAGCAAAATCAACCTTAATCGTAACTTACAATGAAAAATCATTGGCAAAGGTACGCTCTCTCGTAATCATTCCATCAGAAAATTCATAGATTCAATATATCTCTAGTTGACAATTTATGTGTGACAAGTGTATTAACTTCGATATTGATGCTAGAATAAAATAGCAAGTATCCTTTGGTTTCATGCGTGATATCTAGTTCTTTTAGGAAATACCTAAGAGTTCTTAGCTTATACAATTCCATACATCTGTGGATATATAATTCTAAACGATGGAGAATGTGTATGTGGATATCATTAAATAAAGGAATTTTAAGAAAATTGGCAAGGTGTCTCGATGTCTGTTTAGGTTTACATACATGCTAATTTTTCAAGAAATACTGCATCTTGAAGTGATTAAGCGTATCTTCCGATACTTTAAAAATAATGTGCACTTAGATTATAGATTCTTTAGGAGGTGGGTATAAATATCTTTATTTATAATCATCTATGATCTTCCAAGAGCGTATATAGAAGTATAAATGGGATGTGTGTATTTGTGAGATGTTTTTTAAAAATCTTGAAAAATTACAAAGACTATTCATTGCTGAAAAATATTAGTAATCTTTAACAACAAGAACTAGAGAGAGAAAGTGGGAAGGAAGTATTTTAGAGAGAGAAAGATAAGAACATGAAATGCATTACTATGTAAAACATACAACCAACCAACCAACCACCTCTCCAAGGCATGAAGAGGTGTATATATATCTTACATTAGGCGGATGGGCCTTGGCTTAATGGACTAATCCATAGGCCATGGTCTAACTAACTATGTAAGTTTCTAAAAATTACTTAACGAGCTAACGACTGTTATCTATGGAAGCGACCGACACTTTCGTGTTCCTAACAATCTCCCCCTAAGGGAGGTCGCTCCATTTTACAAAAACTTAAACCTAGCATACTATGCTTTATCTTTAGTCTTGAGCTCGTTTAACTTCATTCATTAACTTGTGATTTGATGCAGTGATCATTGTAACACCCCCAAATTGGGTCGCATCGGAATAATGAGTCCGGGAGCGTTAATTCATAGATCAATAACACAAGATATGAGAACGACCTCTAAAAGAGTCGTTTAAAATACGATACATTTGATTTATTGAAATTGTTTAATACAAAGCTTATAGATCATAACAATTATCCCAAGCTATAATGACTCTAAATCTTTAATGCATGACTCCCCAAAAGACTATCCCCAATGTATCCGTAGCACCTCGTGCCTCATTGACTTGAGAAAACATGCTTTAAAACGTCAACATAAAGTTGGTGAATTCATAAGATTTCCAAGTGTATGATAATGCAACAGACACAAACATCACAAAGTGTAATTACGTTTCCCTAAGCTCATGACACTGAAGCTCGACATGTATGAATTGCAATATAAATTGCCAACATTGCCCTTGATGATGTTCTAACCCGCAACATCCTAAATCCGACATGGTATACGTCCGTTGTTTGGCAAACCGGCACAGTGAGTGCTACTCACCCGAACGGGGATGTCAATCCCAAATAGATCTATTTATAACATTCGCGCTCACACAAAGTAATTGACAGTTCATGATAATGGGCACAGTGGGTTATCGCTACTTAGGCAAACATGTAATCATGATAAAATGTACACTTGCATCCAATTTGTAAAACAATGCATGTTTCTCACCCCAAAAGTTGTAAATCATTGATATAATAAAACATGGGGCTATGAACTCACCTCAACAAGTAGTCATCTGAAATAGCAAGTAAGTCAAGTAGTTGTAACAAGCGGCCCTGGTACATGACCTAAATAAGTATGGCAAGTCTTAGTCTACGAGTTTAGGCTAACGACTCTTTGAATAAACTGCATCACATTGCTAGTTTATATGATTACATGTTATTATCCCTTGGGTGGTGGTGAATACGTTTAAAGTATTTGTTTTCCCCGTTTGCTCTTGGGAAGGTATACGACTACACATGTATAATTATATGTATAAGTGTTATTAATAAATACATATATTTATTAATCATGTTGTGTATATATTTGTAAATCGTGTTTTAACTTTGTATTATTTTCCGTTGTATATTACAAATAGTACGATACTATTAAGTATTTATAAAACCATTTAGTTTCATATAATACCCTAAGGTTTTTAGAATTGTCAAAAACAGTCCCTATGTTTACAAAGCAGTGAATTGACAGTTTTACCCTAAAGTTTCCATTTGACACTTTTAGTCCCTTAACTTGTAAAAATTTGGATTTTGAGCCCAATTAAGATTTAAAAGTAGCGATAGGTTTTATTGAGTCCAAATAAGCCAATAAACTGTTTTGGCTTATAAATAAGCTCGGATGAGCTTATTTTGTGTTTATTGGGCTTTCGGCCCAATAACCAAACCTGATGGCATATTAAGGTCCAATAAGGGTTTTAACTAGTTTTTCATACATTTCAAGTTTCAATAAGTGTTTTAAGCTTAAATAAGCTATTTTAAGCTATTAGTTTATCCTATAAGCTATAAGCCTTGTTAATGGGCTTTTGGGCCCATTCAGAGTCCGATAAGCATTTTAAGCGTGTAGGTTTATCCCACTTAGGTCCATAAGCTTCTCATGCTTTCAATAAGTTAAGCTTTCTGTGTTGAATTTATAAATAATCTGTTTGAAAGTCCATAGCTTATTAGTAAGCTGTTTGGCTACGGCTTGGGCCTTGCGGCCCAATACTTGGCCCGATAATTAAAATAAGCCTAACAAAGCTTTGGTTTAGGGTTTTTAACAAAAGAGCCATGCTAATAAGCACAAATGAGCCAGTATGACAAATGCTTAACCAAATAAGCACTTGGCCAAATAAGTTAACTTGTTCCCCAAGTGGGTCGAATGGCCTAACAGTGGGTTTTAAGTCCACTGTGGCTATCTTCTTTGCTAGTATAGTTACGCATGAAATAAGGAGACCAAGTAAGAGATTTTTTGCTTATTAAATAAGCCATGCAAACGTCAAGTAAGTTAGTGTACACATTCCCAAGTCGAGCAAACTTGTTTATACGTAAAGTTAACGTATAGTTTCCTTGTATTTTACGTTCAAAAGTTATCACGTAAGTTTATAGTTTACCTCACGTACATATATGACAAAGTGAATAAGTTTTAGCTTATTTACGTATGAAGGTCTAGTTCATACCACACAAGTTCTAATAAGTGTAATACTAACACGACATGAACATAGATTGGGCCATGCATGGCACGACCCATGTTTAGCCCGTCTACACGAGCTAGTCATGTCTTATGACACACTAAACATGAACCTAGACAATTCAAGAGTGAAGATAACTAGCTTAATGTACTTACAATGGTCCTAGATCCTTGGAAAATGTATTGTCGTGTAGAAATGAGTAGGAGTCACCCGAATGAAATGACAACCCAAGCTTCGAGCTAAACCTCGCTCCTAAACCCTAATCTTTACTTGAATACTCCTTATATGTTCTTGCTAGTGATCTTAGGGCCTTGGTTTAAGTGGTGGTGTTGAGTGAATGTATGTGTTTAGTCGGCTGTGTTGATCGATTCCAAGGAGGAAAGAGTGGTTTTTGTAAGATTGCTTAAGTGTTGTATGTGTTAAGACTAGTATAAGCTCCTACTTATGTACAAAATATCTTAATACCACTTAAACCAAAACCATGGATTCATCACCTAGAGGGGGACGATTTTAGTCTAAGTAGCATGGTTTAGAGGTTAAGTTTAAGTACTTAGGCTAGTGATTTGAGGTTTTAAGCATATTTTGGCTTCTCTATGGTCCTTGTGACATGAAGTATTGGAGGGAAAGGATCAAAAGTGGATCTTATGTAAGGCTTTTCTAGTTAGTTAGTACAAAACCTTAATGAGTTTAAGGTTGTACAAGTTTTAAGCAAGATTTGTTGTACTAGTTATGTCCTTGTTGATCTAGACGTGTAAGGAGAAAGGGATACAAGGTGCATTGTTATCCTATGGACAATACTCCACTTTACATGGTGGTTATTAACCAAAAATATTAATTATTAAGTACATAAGTGTGTACTAATCTACTAGATTTAGATTTGAGTAAATCTTATGTTTTTTTTGTTTCTTGTAACCGGCCATATGGCTAATAACACAAAAATAATTTAGCATTTTTGAGTATTATGGGTATTAGTGTGTATTTGTTGAAGTGTAGGTGGGTTTATGGTTTGCCATGCATGCAAAAGTGTAGTTTTATTGCATTACGTAAACGTTTTACGTAACCAATAAAAATAAAAAGCGTAAAGTTATAAATTATCATCCTAATAACTTTATAACACTTACTTGACGTAAACATTTAATTGTTTGATGCCCGTTTACATTAAACGCTCATTTTTAGTTTACGCGATTTAGCTTAATGGTAAAAATTAAAAGTGAACGCGTAAAAGCCTAAAAATAAATAATAGAATAATTGAAGTCGTAAATAACCTGAAAATGTGAAATTTTACAGTCTCCTCCCGTTAGAAGAGCCTTGTCCCCAAGGCTCAAGTCGCAACACTTGACGAAGGTACGGGTTTAGTGAAGAGGTGCGGATACTTCTTTTGAAATTGGTCTTCACGTTTCCATGTGAATTCAGGACCTCTCTTCGAGTTCCATCGAACCTTGACAATTGGAATATGGCTTTGCTTCAACCGTTTGACTTCTCGATCCATGATCTCTACGGGTTCCTCCATAAAATGGAGCTTGTCATTAACATGAAGTCCTTCCAATGGAACGGCTAATGGTTCGTCGGAATAACATTTCTTCAAGTTGGATACATGAAATGTATTGTGAACCCTGCTCAACTCTTAAGGAAGCTCAAGCTTGTAAGCAACGGTTTCCAGTACCTTAAATGGTCCAACATACCTAGGGTTTAACTTCCCCCGTTTTCCAAAACGTACGACCCCTTTCCAAGGTGAAACTTTGAGCATAACCCTATCCCCAACTTGAAACTCCATCGGCTTACGCTTTAAATCGACGTAACTCTTTTGTCGGTTATGGGCGGCTTGCATTCTTTGCTTGATCTGAATGACCTTCTCAGTTGTCTCTTAGACTATTTCTGGACCGGTGAGTTAAACTTGTCCAACCTCGGCCCAACAAACAGGTGAACGACACTTTCGTCCGTAAAGTGCTTCAAACGGTGCAGCCTTGATGCTAGCGTGATAACTATTGTTGTAAGAAAACTCAACTAGTGGCAAATGTTTAACCCAACCATTTCCAAAGTCGATCACACAAGCACGTAGCATATCCTCGAGAGTTTGGATTGTTCTCTCACTTTTTCCATTAGTTTATGGATGGTACGTAGTACTCATATCCAAATTAGTACCCAAAGCCTTCTGAAGTGACCTTCAGAAATTTGATGCGAATCTAGGGTCACGATCACAAATGATCGAGACGGGTATTCCATGCCTTGTGACTACTTCCTTTAGGTACATCCTTGCCAACTTCTCCCGGGGGTCGGTTTCCCTCATTGGTATGAAGATTGCAGACTTCGTAAGTCGGTCAACAATTACCCAAATGGTGTTATAGCCTGCGATGACTTAGGAAGCTTTGTGATAAAATCCATTGTGATGTTATCCCACTTCCATTGGGGTATATTGGGTTGTACCAACAAACCCGATGGCCTTTGGTGTTCGGCCTTGACCCTAGCACATGTCAAACATTTGCTAACATAGGTGGCCGATGTCAGCCTTCATATTGGGCCACCAATATAGCTTCTTCATTCCTGATACATTTTGTCAGAACCCGGATGGATAGAGTATATTGATTTGTAGGACTCATGCATGATCACAGTCCTTAAATCACCATAATGTGGCAACCAACTCCTGCCATTTAAGCATAGAGTTCCGCTGGCACGGGGTTCCAACTTTTCCTTCGGTATATTCTTCCTGATCATACCTCTTACATCTTCATTCTTGAATTTTTCTGGTTTTTGTGCTTCTATTTGAGCTTCCAAAATTTGTTTGGGAAGATTCAAACCAATAGTCATGACTAAGGCTCGAACCCGTAATGGCTTACTCCGTTCTTTACAGCTTAAGGCATCGGCCACTACGTTTGCTGTCCCCGGGTGATAACGAATTTCACAATCGTAATCACTAAGCAACTCTAACCAACGACGTTGCCTCATGTTTAACTCCTTTTGGTCAAGTATGTGTTCTAAACTCTTATGATCTGTGAACACCGTGAACACCATACACTTGGTTCCGTACAAATAGTGTCTCCAAATTTTTAGAGCAAACACTACCGATCCATGTTCTAAATCATGAGTCGTATAGTTCTTCTCATGAATTTTCAATTGGCGTGATGCATAAGTAATTACTTTCTCCATTTGCATTAATACAGCCCCCAATTCTTTATGTGAAGCATTGCAATAGACCATAAAATCCTCGCTTCCTTCAGGTAGAGCCAGAATTGGCGCACTGCACAACTTCTGCTTTATTAACTGGAAAGCGGCTTCCTCCTTGTCACCCCAATCAAACTTAACTCCTTTTTGAGTAAGCTTGGTCATTAAATTTGCGATCTTCGAAAATCCTTCGATGAATATTCGGTAATACCCATCAAGACCTAAAAATTGACGAATCTCTGTTGGTGTCTTAGGAGATGCCCAATCTTTTATGGATTCGATCTTGGCAGGATCTACGTGAATGCCTTGACAATCAATCACGTGGCCGAGAAATTGTATATTGGGAATCCAAAATTCACATTTAGGGAATTTAGCATACAACTCCCCTTTCTTAAGCAATTTTAGAATTGCCTTAAGATGTTCTTCATGTTCTTTCTTGTTCCTTCAGTAGACGAGGATATTGTCAATAAAGAAAATCACAAACTTATCAAAATATGGCTTGCACAATACCGCTGGTGCGTTCGTCAAACCAAATGGCATAACTTGGAATTCATAATGACCATAACGAGTTCTAAAAGCGGTCTTCGGAATGTATTCTTCACGAACTCGTAACTGATGATAGCCCGACCTCAAATCGATCTTCGAGTAGACACTCGATTCTTGAAGTTGGTCAAATAAATCATCAATCCTTGGGAGTGGATAACGATTCTTCACCGTTAGCTTGTTCAGTTCTCGGTAGTCGATGCACATTTGAAATGATCCATCCCTCTTCTTCACAAATAAGACCGGAGCTCCCCAAGGTGAGGAACTGGGGCTTATAAAGACTTTGTCAGATAGCTCCTTCAGTTCGTCCGACAATTCTTTCATTTTGGATGGGGCCAATCGATAAGGTGCCCGTGCTACAGGTGCAGCACCAGGTATCAAATCGATCTGAAATTCCACTTGTCGAGTCGGAGGAACACCTGACAAGTCCTCAAGAAATACTTTAGGAAAATCTCGAACGATCGGTACGTCCTCAAGACGCTCCTTCTTCGACTTTTCTTCAGTCTCCTTTGTAGTAACATGTGCCAAAAAGATAGGACATCCTTTTAGCATGTACTTCTGCGTTTTAGTACACGAGATGATGTTCAAACGAGTCTCGTTTCCCTGGTTGTTTCCGTCACCATGAACAATTAAGGTTTCATTTCCCTAGGGAATACAAACGATTTTCTCGACACAAGCAATGACAGCTTGGTATTTTGCTAACCAATCCATACCAATTATGACGTCGAAACTACCAAGTTCTACGGGCATTAAGTCTATGTTGAATGGTTGATTTAAGAAGTTTAATTTACAACCCCGAATGATGGTGTTTAACCCAATTATTCTCTCTTCAGCTAGTTCAACATCATAATAATGATCTAAGGTAGTTGGTGTGATATCAATTTAGGAGCTAAATGAAGTAGACACAAATTCCTATCGGCACCAGTATCAAATAAGATAGAAGCATAGCGGTTGTTTAGAAGGAACGTACCTGTAACGACGTTTGAGTATGGGTTTGTCCCTACACGGCCTACTGCATACACTTTTGCTGGAGCATTGCCATTTCCACCTTGGTTACCGCGGTTGTTGTTCTTCAGCTTTGGACACGCCCCCTTGAAATGTCCCTGGGCTCCGCACTCAAAGCAAGTAGCTTTTTGACCTGCCCCAGTGCCCCTTTGGTTGTTAGCAATATTGGCATTTGCAATACTCCTACAGTCACGGGCTAGATGGCCAACTTTGTTGCACTTGTGGCATTTTGGAGCACATTGACCATGATGGTGATAGTTGCATTTAGAGCACAGAGGTTTAGATCCTCTGTAAGGTTTCTCCTCACCCGACCCTGCAGTGTAGGCCCTGCCAGTGTTCTACCTCTTGTTCTGTTGTTGTTGGTTATCATTTTGTTTCCTTTTGTTTTTACTTTGACGTTCAGCAACAGTGCGGATCTTCTTATCCATCAGCTTAGTTGCAAATTTAATTGCATCCTGCATGGTCTTTGGTTTAGATGCCATTACACTTCTATAAATCATGTCGGGCAAACCACCAACATATTTCTCAATCTTGTTCAAATCTTTAGAAAACATCCTAGCACACATCAATGCTAGTTCCTGAAATCGTTGGTTATAGCCTACCACGTCGGTACCTCTAACCTTCAAATTCCACATCTTACCCTCAAGTTTCTTAACCTCACCCCATGGGCAGTACTTGTCGGTCATCATCTTTTTTAGGTTTGCCCAGGTCATTGCATACGCAACATCATGACCAGCAATCCTAACATGGGAGTTCTACCACGTTAGAGCACTTCCAAGAAGAGTACAATTGGCAAACTTGATTTGGTTTTCCACAGTGTAGTTGCTTATACGAACACAATTTCCATTCTTTCAAACCACTGAGTCAACTCGACAACTCCTTCAGTACCCTTAAAATATAGGGGTTTGCATTTCATGAAGTCTTGGTAAGTGCACTCACAAGCAAGAGGAGCTTGTCTCCTTCCACCCATTCTTGAATCATGGCTGTCTTCGCCATTTATGCTTCTGGTGGCCTCACGTTCTGCCAACACGTCAATAACTCCTTAGGCAATTAATCTCTTAAGTTGCTCATCAGTCACAGAAGTAGTGGGGGTCGTTGTTGTAGCTAGTGTTGATCTTATGGTTCTTTTGGTGCCATTTTCTTCTATCAAATGAAAATATAATACCCGTTAGATTTTATACAATCATAACCATGACATGACATAGACACAATAAATAAAGTGAGATCACATCACACAGTGAAATATACAACTGAATTGAAATTTACAATGGTGTAGCTAAATCGACATTCATTCATAATAAATTCGATTACAAACACGACATAACACATCCCTTCCATATATAATATGGAAAACATCATGACCTATTCGATTACAAAATGATCACTACCATTAGGTTACAAAATGAAAATAAAACCTAGAGCCTTACTAGCCGGGAGTTACCCCGTAATACTTAGTAGGCTATAAAACATAGCTATAACATAACCAGATCTAAGAACTACTACTGGCCTCCTCCGGTAAATCAAGATGTGCTGGATCCCTAACAGGTGTTTGCCGACTCTGTAGTGCTGCCATCTAAGTCTGCAATGTCCTCAGCAGAGTCAGTGCCTTTGTGAGTTGTGTCTGTCTCCTGTCGTCTGCTGCCCACAAATCTCCAATCTTGGTTTGCTGTGCTAAAATCGTAGTCCGTAGTGCTCTAACCTCAGAATGTGCTGTATCATTGGCATCCATCGATTGTACCCAAGCCTCACGAGAAGCTCTGGCCTCATCCTCCATAAGTCTAGCAGTGCGAGCATGGGCGCGTCTATCCCTACGTAGCAAGTTGAGCTGACCGCTCATTAATGATCTATCATCCTGTATCGTCAAGTCTCCTATAAATTTCATCAGTATCCTGCCTAACAGTCATGACAAAATTGGTCATCCACTGACCTAACTCTACCACATCAGTCGCTGGTATCTCGTCTGCAATCTTATCTAGAGCCTCCCAAATATTGGTAATCCCATAACCTATCTCCCTCTCTAGGTCACGTCTAATCTCGGTATCCAGAGTGCCAACAAAACCATAATCTGTACTAAACCCTCTAATAGGCCTAGCAGTAGAAGCAGATGAGCTCTCCACGACTTTATATCTGGGACCGAGAGTAATGCACAACCTCTTCCGATGCGGTAACGTAACCTCAGGAACATCCGCTCTATAATCAGTAGAGGGTAGAAGCAAAGGTGGTGATGATGTAGGTAATGGTATAGGTAAAAGTGGTATGTCCCTAATGGCGGTGTCTCTGATCGAGATGCTAAAATATAGGTGGATGGTGCAGCATCCCTCATCATGACCATAGATCCCCTGGTATGTGGAAGTACAATAGATGGTGGTAGTGGTAGTAGATGGTAAATAGATGGTGACTCGGCTCTCAACCGGATCATAGTAGGTCTGTAACCCAAAGGATGAGTAGGGCTAGCAGGTAGTGGTAGAGATGACATAGGTAATGGTGATGATACTAATAGTAGTGAAGATGGTATATGCGGTAGTGGTGATGAGTATGATGTAAGTGGAGATGGTGGCGGAGTAGATATGGTAAGAAATCTATCAATCTCTGTCATAGAAGGGAATGGAATAGGTGTCTGATCTCGGATAGACATCCTGGAAGTGGTACAACATGCGAGTGGTGGGACAGAGTTGGCCAGAGCTAGGTGCTCCTCCTCCTCCTCCTCATCCTTGTCCTCATCCTTATCCTCCTCCTCGTCATTAGCATCGTCTCTGAAGGACTCCTCCTCCTCCTCCTTATCATCATCTTTGTCAGTGGGGTAATCACCTAGATCCTCCTCAGGATCCTCATCATCCTCCTCTGGATCCTCTTCGGGATTAGACTCAGTAATATAACATAGTGAATCAGCAATGGGTGAGACAGCAACAGGCAGTGGCTGCTCCTCACCTGGAAGCATATCATCCTCCGGTGGCATAAACTCTGGGTATACCAGCTCAGGAACAAAATCTGGTGAAGGTGGTGCCTGCTCTGGCTCCTCAGGGCCAGACACGTAATCTGGTGATGGTGGGGCCTAAAGAGTGGCCTCCACATAAGCATAAGGGTCCTCTGGCATCATGGGCAGTTCATCGTATCCGTATATAATGACTCCCGGAGATCCTATGTTTGACAAATCCTCGAATGGACTAGATACCTCCGTATAAGTAACCGTGGAATCCTCTGAATCCGACATGACAAAATTTGAAAATCAAAAGTAACTTATATAAGTATTAATATAAGACTCTTATCGTAATATACATAGTATATTATAACATGTATATCAATCATGAATGCATCTAGTCTAACCAACTAATGCAACACTAGTGTATGTATGTCCTATGAAAATCCCTGTGTATGAATGCAATGTTTGAAAACGGTTATAGTCTAAGTAAAAACATTTGACCCGGTTCTCTATAACCATGGCTTTTGATACCAATCTATAACACCCCCAAATTGGGTCGCAACGGAATATGGGATGAGAGTGTTACTTCATAGATCAATAGCACAAGATATATACAAGAACGACCATATACAAGTCGTTTAAAACCGATACATTGGATTTAACAAATTGTTTGTTACAAAAGCCTAAAGCTTCACTTGTTCGTTGTTCAAAATACAAAGATTTTAGTCCATAACAAATATTTCCCCAAAATGTAATGTAACTAAATCTTTAATGCATATGACTTCCAAAAATAACAACCACCAATGTATCCCTTGTCTTGTACCTCATTGATCTTCTGAGAAAACATGCTTTAAAACGTCAACAATAATGTTGGTAAATTCATAGGTTTGTAAAATGTATAATGTAGGACCACAAGATTTCCCAAGTGTATGATAATGCAATAGATGCAAACATCATAAAAATGTAATTATGTTTCCCTAAGCTCATGACACTGAAGCTCGACATGTATGAATTGCAATATAAATTGCCTACATTGCCCGTGATGATGTTCAACCCGAAACATCCCAAATCTGACATGGTATACGTTTGTTTGTCTAGTGATAGCTAATCACCCGAACGAGGATGTCAATCCTAAATAGATCTATTTATAACATTCGTGCTCACTCAGTTATTGACAGTTCATGATAATGGGCTCAATGGGTTATCGCTACTTAGGCAAACATGTAATCATAATGTAAAAATGTCCACTTGTGTGCAATTGTAAAACAATACATGTTTCTCACCCCAAAACTTGTAAATCATTATAAACGTAAAACGTAGGGCTATGAACTCACCTTGAGTGAGTGAATCGACAATGTAAATCACAAATTGATAATGCGTCACGAATTCGCCCGAATGCAACCTAATTAATTATAGGTCGTTTGAGTACGAAGTACTTTGATTAACTAAGACAATATATAATTCTATATAGCTACATCACCATCTAATTTTATTTGAGAAATAATATCTTTAAAGTTAAGATGTTTATAAATATTTCCTTCGTAAAAATGTCGTAACTTTTTCGTTTTAAGTTCTTTACGTCCACGACTTCGTATTAAGAAGAGTTATCAAAATATTACATTTTTGTATTTTCAACCCTCTGATGAACAGTACTTTTTACTGTTCATGCACTTTTATAAATTTATTTTTATAAACTTAGTTATTGTAAACTCGTAAACGTCATATCTTATTCGTTTTAACTCTGATTTTAGTGATTCTTTCGAGAACGTCTTAATTAAAAGTTCTATAAAGTATTTTCCACAAAGTATCTGATGTGAACAATAATTTTTATAAAGTATTTTTGTATATTTAATTATATAAACTTGCAAATAGCATAACTTCTTCGTTATAGCTCGGTTTTTCGAGTTCTTTATATGCCTACGATCCTTCTAACATGTAGTATCTTATAAAAATATAAAATAAAGACATTATTTTTCGAATTAAAACAGATACCTTTGATCTTTTTGTTAAAAATGTGATTAAACTTGTTTTTATAACTTTTTAGCTTAGATAATTTGCTACAAGTCCTTTACAACCCTTTATGTCATAAGTCTCAGGTATGTTAGGTCCTTTAGTCTATCATTTGTCCAAAAAATGTCCATGATAACAAGTCTTCACATCACTTTTATTTATAAACTTATTAAGTAAACTTTTAAGTAACTAGTTTATATATACTTTTTATAAATAAACCAACACTTGTATAATAATTATACTTCCATTACAACATGTATTTAACATCAATATAACATATGATAAAGTTTATCAAACCATGAACAAGAGTAAAAATCCATTTTACATGTTAATAAGTTTCTTAGATGGTGATTTATTATATAACATCATATACACATAAAATCATAAATGTAAAGAGTTTAGGGTTTTTAGATAACCTTAATATGAAGTAGGATGATGAATAACAAGATCTAAACCCTAGTTTAGATGTTAAACCCAAACTTCCAAGACTTAAAAACCCTAATTCTAAAGAAAATCCTAATCTTGCACTTTCTTGTTTAAACCTTTTAAACACTAAGCCAAGCCTTCAATACACCTTAGGATACCTTAAATATGATGTTAGAATACTTGGATATGTGGTAAATAAAATTGTATGGATTATTTAGGGTGTTTGTTTTTGGCCGTGGGCTAGAGGGAGAGACAAGGAGAGATTTGTGTTGTTTTCACTTAAGCAAATGAGTGTGGTATGTAGAAAACAAATTTAATATACTTATAGTATTAATCCCGTAAGAATTCTTTCCAAAATACTTCTCAAACAAGAGAAATATAAGGTAAAAATCTCACTAAAGAAAACACAATTTGTATATTTTTATCCGGGAAGTACTTTTCCTCGGGTCGTGTCCCAACGAAATCGTGAATTGAGAATTTAGGAATAATTCGGATTCGAGTTTAGAATAGTAAAGGATTTTTGAACTTTTAGTTATACTACAAATGTAAAAGCACGAATTAAAAAACAATGAAATAGCACGAAATTTAAATG
>BQNB010023903.1:0-14148 GCA_026074375.1 Tanacetum coccineum | reverse complement strand
TTGCTTGGTCTTGGTTTGGTTCAAAACTAGTTAAGTGGTATCGAGGTCATTAGGGTTTTCGAATTAGGGTTTTGGATTTTGGATGAGCTAGGGTTAGGATTAGATAGGGAAATGTGATTAAATATGATGCATTGGATTGCTTGTACTTAGTGCTAAATAGGTGGCACGAAATCTTTAAGAAAATAGAGGGAAATGAGCTAGTTTGAATTTTATGCATAGTTGAATTATACTTTGAGCTTTAAAGAGTTGTACACTAATTTAGGAGGGAAATATAATTTAAATTTTGTGTATTGATCACTTGTACACATGCCTTGAAGGCTTTTACATTTATTTTGTATGTAAAAATTACATATAGATAGGGTTTTGATATAAACGTTAACGTTTAAAGTTTGTTTTGATATAACGTTATAGAAACTTCGTTAAATAGATAACATATGATAAAATGGTGATTAAAACATATTGCTTGACATATTATAACGTTTACTTGATGAAGAATATAAGTAATCATTGATATATGAACCAAGAACTAGAGAGAGAAAGTGGGAGGAAGGATGTATTTTCTAGTAAGAGAAAGTTCTAAACATGAAATGCATTATGTGAAAAATGAAACATACAACCAACCAACCACCTCTCCAAGGCATGGAGAGGTGTATTTATAGTCCTATTTGTCCGGCCATGGGCATTATAAGGCTTTCCATGGGCCTTTGGGCCATATTAGCTTATAAACTAAATATTGACTAACTACGGGCTTTGACTAGTTAATATTGGAAGTGATCGAGACTTTTCTTGATCCTAACAATCTCCCCCTAAGGGAGGTCACTCCAATTTACAAAAATTTAAACTTAGCATACTATGCTTTGACTTTAGTCTTGAGCTTGCAGTCATTAACTTCAATCATTAACTTGTGATTTGATGTAGTTATCATAGACTTTAGGTCTTTGAGCTTGTTCCTTAGCTTGTCTTGAATGTGATCTTTGAACACCTTGAGATCATTAACAAAGCATAATCTCATTTTGCCATCTTGTAAACTTTGCCATCTTGTGAACTTGTGACTTCTGGACCGACATGCTCATACCTTTCTTAATTTGTTGACTTGAAAAGCTTTAATGTTGCATCTTTCTTGAAATTCTTTAACTTGTCACTTCGAGTAAGACGTTCGGTATCAGAGTGACAAAAATTTCTTTGAAATTCTTTGACTTTAATACTTTGTCACTTCAAGAAAGACGTACGGTATCAGAGTAACGGAAGTCTTGAAACATGTACTTGAGCTTTCATGATGTCTTTATGTTTGTCGGTCGGGTATGAGCATGTGGTTATGAATCTTGTGAGTCAGCTGGAATCAGGTACCTTCACCACCATCTTTACGTATCCTGCATTTAAACAGTTAGCAATAAATCTGGGGGACGAATATGGCTTTGTCATTCGTCCAGGTGTGGTTGGAGTAACCTTCGAATCCATGAGGATCGACCTATGATTAGGTAGATTCAATTTTAAGAAGAATCTCCTTGACAGGATTTCCAGCTAAAGTATAGAATCTTTCTAACACATTTGCATTAGATTCATCAAACTCAGCATGTTCTCATTATCGGAACGTCTCAAAGCAGACAACACGATAAGAGTGAACCAGTGAGTTACTATCTCACCGATTGAAATAGAAAAATCGATTTGAAAATCAATCAACGTGTCACTTGCTAAAGTGGTTTTGTGACACATCGAGAGTGTTAATCATTTCAAAAATTCATCATCAATCGTCAATTCATATCCTGGAACAAGTTTGATTCTTATAGAATCGCACCATCGTTTCTTTCCAGTTGTCACAAGTTTGATTCGTATAGAATCGCACAAGTCACCTACCATGAGCTTGTTTGATGTTGGCTCAAGCAGGATTTCCATCTTCATTGTGGATAATATCACTCGGATGTTCTGGCAAAATCACAAGGATAATGCGTAGGACTCTTAATATATATCTTGTTATTCACATTGTGTGACTTAGCAAGCATAATTTTGATAGGTGTCCTAATGAGATTTATGGATGATCTCTTTTGGCTCTAGACTCAATAGTGCACTTTGGTTTTAGTGATCGGAGGATGGAGCAGACTGCCACCTTTTCAATATCAACTAACTCGTAAAAAAAAAAAAAAAAAAGAGTGAGAAAGTCGATAGAAATGCGTGTAATCTCCGTGAGAAATGAAACAAGAGTCTGTTGAGAGACCTTGAGTGGCTAGGGAGGGTTGTGCTTAGCGTTAATGGTTCCATGACTGTCTTCAATGTCAGACAACACCTTAGTGTTTCTGACAGATTATGTATTGACCTGGTTTCTGCCTAAGTGTATGGAGGGCTTCTTTCTTTTCACCCTTTATCCTTACATTTCTTTTTCATTCTTCAACCCCTTCAATGCTTACCGAGACTTCATAACTAACACCTTGTTGGGTTTGTTCCAGTGTTAGCTCCATCTCAGTCGGCATTATTCCCGATTCTCACTTTTTCTCCTTTTGTATCATACCTAAGGACTTCTACACTAACTAGTGGATATCCCTGGGTAGATCCCTCCGGTTCTGGCTGGATCATGGGATTTAAATACCTATGCCTAACCACCTTATAACTCTATAAATTTAAGTACATGGTCGGTCTTTTGGGTATTCCATCACAATCAAAACCAAAATCATTGAAAAAATTCAATCAAAGTGTTTGATATAAATATCAAAAGATTTACACTTTGAGAGTTTTTCATCATCACTAAAAGCTCCCCCTTAACATGTGCATCGTAATCGTAGTACATGCTAAGTGTGGAGTGCATTGAGTCCATTTTATACAATCACATTTCAATATAAATTAGATGCAGTTTAATCACATTTTCTCCCCTTATCCAAAATGTTAATCCCTTGATATTTTGGATATCAATTGATTAAACGTTCGGGGACAAAATGTTACACAATATCTAATAGGAACATTTTAATGCTCCCCCTCAATATTTGAGGGTATATAAGATAGTGCTGAGTACAATAATTTGAAGAAAATTTTGAATTTACTAAGAAATTCTTGAAAAATTTTGTACTCGAGCACTCCTTATTATCACCATAAGTCTACACTACATATCTACAAATTCACAAGTTTAAATTATTTATGAGATTTGACCTGAGTTATGATAGAATCATATGGTTCTTTGTAGCAGCCGAAGGTCTCCTCTGTAAGGTCTTCCACCAACAAACTTTTCCAGACTACGCATCAACCTTCTATCTTTGAGTTTCTTGTCAATGGCATTTATCATCACCCGAGCTCTCTGCTTGTCTTGTTTGGTCCATTTTCTCTTTGGCAAGTACTCCATTTGAATCCCAGTAGCAATATCATTGAGAGCGGTACGAACATGGTTTAGTGTGCCGTCACTGAACTTGTGAAGCTCATCAGTGCGCATCAAACGATTTCTGTCCATGTCATCTTGATATATAATGCCTTGGATATCAGGGTAAGCAGTGTAGGGAGTCATTTTTCGGAGATCTGAACGGTATGAGTCTGGTCTTGAGAGGTTTATCTTCTTCTGGTAGCTTTCAACTGCCAGTTGTAGATCCTCCACACGTTCTTGAATGACAATGCGTCTCGTGTACATTCTCAAAGCCACATTTAGTGCAAACCGTTCATCCAAATTGAGGTTGGTCAGCTTTCCTTGAACAAGAAGAAGTAACATATCTTCAATGTCTTGGCGACGAAGTCTTTTGAAGTCGCCTTCTCGAAACTTGTACAGCTGATCGTCCTGTCTTCGAACAATAATCTCTTCCAAATGTTTGTAGCCAAAGAACTCCATGATCTTGAGACTGGTAACAGCAATTATCCTGTGTCTTGAGTAGACATCTTTTGAAGTTTCCATGTTGGTAGCATATCCATAGAATGACTGACATTTTGGACCCTAGTGATATGTTCCCCAGTAGGCATGCTTGTCGTAGACAACTTGTACCGAGCTCTATATACTTCTAGGAACTTTGTCTTTCAATCCCATTAAACATGACCGAACACAACATGCCTTTATCTGGTAATTTGATGTTGTGTGACCTTAAGCTCCCTCCTTTTAGATATTCGAGATCGTTATTGATGAAGTGATCAAAAGGGATAACTTGACGACCTCGTGCATTCTGAATTAAAGGAAGGGGCTTGCTGAGATCATGGGGATACGATCTTCCTTCAGGATTATGCCAATCTAACTGATCATGAGTAGCTTTGAATACTTCTTCCAAGTGGTATTCTAATTCCACTACACTCTTGCATGTGCCTTTCATGAGATCATATGTTGGACCGGTCAACACATCTTGAGTCAGATTGTTAATCTTGAGCCGATTCATGATAAAGGCAGAGAAGTCGATGGGAGTAGCCAGAAACTCATTAAACGAGGATTGTGTGCCTGAAGCTTGAGCCAGCTGAGTCATCCATGATTGAGGAGGTCGGTCGTCAACAGTCTTTGTTTTGTTCCATTCACGATCAGGAGTTTGAGAGCCTGGTAGATTCCACAGTCGTGCATCAACATCTGTTACCTCTCTTGCAGGCGATACATCATCATTTCTTGTTTCAAACTCTTGATGTGATGGTTCTTCCAAATCATCAACCCTTGGACCATGCTCCTCTGCTTGAGCAGACTTGCCTGATGATTTTGGTTGAGATCTGGTTGCACCTTTGGAAGAACTTGTAGACTTAGACTCCTTTTGAGTTGCTTCTTTTGATGACTCTTCCTTGCCTGATCTCCTTCTTTTCGTCCCTCAGTTTGATCCAGCGGAGGGTTCTTCATATTTGTCTTGATCATCACTACTCTCTTAGAGTCACTTCACATCACCATAAGAAGCAAATAGGTTCTTTGTCTGAGTTGTAAGATCGATCATGCATTATAGAGATTTTCTAACGTTTGATCTGTTATCATTGATTTATTTTTTCACCAATTTTTTGTTGATGAAATCTTCTTTAACTCGAATTCTGAGAGAATTCCGCTCAGCATAAGATTCTGAGGTTGATTGAGAGATCTAGCCAACATTCAGCTCCTAGAGATTTTGTGACATACTTCTTCAACTTAGGCATGATCGTGGGATACTTGAGCATTAACCTGATTCCTTGATTATTGGCCATTAATGTATTGAGTCTATCTGTTTAGAAATTCCATCATAGCCTGGCTTGACTTCTTCTATGAGCTTGTATGATTTTAGCTGAATACCATATACACATCATCTTTCATCTTAGATGCAAGGTAGTTATCAACAATGCCTAAATAGGGATGAAACAACATAGGCAAAATTGATTGGTTTGTTTGAGCTCAGACAGTTTCAGTCTCTATGAAGAAACCCCTTCGTTCAAAACCGAATAAGAATGCAGAGATAGGGATGTTTTGGCAAGGATTGTTGCTAATAGATGTTGTTAGTTAAGTTGTAATCATGTGTATGTTGTTGAGGTTGAATGATTGGAATGGTTGGTTGAGGAATTGTAGTGTCAGAAGAAGGTGTCGTAGTAGTAACGGAAACTGATACATTGACAGGGATATCAGATTGAATAGTTTGATTTAAAATCGAGAGAGTTGGATTAATGAATTTAGACACCAAATCTGATGAAACAAAGGAGATTTGTTGTTGTACTACTAGAGGTTCAATAGTCAAAGTCACGTGAACCTCTTTCGTCTCTTGATTAGTGTGAGCATCTGTCATTTCCGTATCTCTTCTATCCAGGTTGAGATTCATATCTCCGTACAGTTCCTCGTCTTCCTCATCTTCTTGTTCTCCTCCCATAACATTATCATCATCCTCTTGATTTTCTTCTTCATCCGTAATTTCATAATCAGGTGGTGTTGAAACCATCTAATTAGAAGACACTTCATCATCATTATTTGCTTTTTCTTCTTCTTTTTCTTTTTCTTGATCATCTGCTTTGTATGTGGACAAGTTTAGGTGAACAAAATTACCTCCGTCATCATCTGATTGAGTTTCTCTACAGACATTCTCTTGATCATCATCTTCATCATCATTGTCATTGTCATTTTCATTGTCATGCTCGTCATTGTCATCTTCACTGTCATGCTCATCATTTTCTTCATCATCCTCTCCTTGACTGAATGTCTAAGATTCTTCTTCACTCTCTGATTTGTATTCGGGTACATCAAGAACCTCTGGTTTGTCACCAGCTCCTTCATTTGTACCAGATATGTTTTGTTGTTGCTTATCAGGGAACCTTTGACTAAGTGTCAACTCCATCACCTGAGCCACTGGCGTGAGAGCTATGAGTTTGTATCTTGCTCCTTTCAATAGCAATCTTCATCTGTTGAGCTTCAGTCAAAGAGACCTCAGATAACACCGTTAGACCTTTCGACTTTGTTGCAGACTGCTTCTTCTTGGCAGGTTTATCTCCCTTAGCTAAGGTTGTGATTCTTTTACCTTTAGAGGCTTGAGTAGACTTCGTCTTGGGAGATGATTCAGAATCAGCTTTCTTCTTTGTAGTTTTTGGTTTTGGAGTCTTTTCACCAGTAGCATAAGCACGATAAGTCATGTAGGCTGCGGACTCCAAATAGCTTTGAATTGTCAAGTGCTGAGTAGAATAGCACCGAAACATTGTGTCCTGATTTTAGAAATGAACTCTTACTGGGGTGAAACAGAGTCATCCCTGACATATGCCAAAACAAACTTATTTCTCATTTGGGATACCTGATCCTTTGCCCATGAACTATTCTACAATGACTTTGGTGAATCGTAGATAGTACATGTTCAATTCTTCTTAGAATTATTTGTTTATCCACATGATACACTAAATCTTCCCACAGCAGTAACCTAACAACAGTCTTGTTAGATACAATCCCCAAATAAATTGAGCACAGTGACCGTCGAAGACTCTCCAACAGTAAGTTTATTCCACTTATACATTTGTTGAATCTGGCGAGCAATGAATCTCCATGTTAAAGCATGTGATTGACTTGTAACATCGATAAAAACTTGATATCCCGGTGTGTCCAAGTCTCTAAAAAAAGAAGAATCTCCTCTTCTAGTGGGGAACTTCAAAATATCTGACCCATGAGTTTAGGGAAAATCTTGAGCATATCCTCTGAAGTTGTCCAACGTTAACGGTGGACTGTTCCATTCAACTTGAAACGGAGTGGAAGAAGATGATCCTCGAGACAGTGACCAGAACTCTTGCCATGTATATTTCTGGTACATCAGCAAGAACTCAAATGCATTGTAGGAATGGATGAGTATTGAGAGCATCTAAAGCCACTTTGAAAGTAGTACCCTTGGATTTGAGAATTGAGCGTAGTCGAAGATTGCTTTTCCTTATCTTAAGACGGTCAGCGGGGGCGACTAATTCATCATCCAATGCCTTTTGCTGAGCTCTTGTGTTGTCTATGATTATGCTAAGATAGGATCAATACAGTTTATGTACAACCAAATTTATATAATATACTATAGAGACCTTTTGATTGAGCACGAAAAGTTAATTCATGATGTGAACGTTTCTTAAGAATTAGGAACTTTAAGACTTTTTGCACTTATTAAGATCTATCCATTAAAAAATGACAACTTAAGCCAACTTAACTTGTTTTAGAGTGTTTAATTAACCAAGTTTAATTAACTCCCTAATTAAGTTTTTAACGCTTTTTATAAGAAAAAATTTGATCTTAAGGTGTTTGGTCTTTGAAACTAAAACTGATATATAAGGAAAAACTTGTGAGCTAGTGTTCCTAATAACAAATTGATCGTTTCCTTAAAGAAGAAAGTTGTTCGGTTCCTAAAAGCAATCTAGTTGTTTGGTTTCTAAACGAATCAGTTGTTTGGTTCCGTACGAATCAAGGTTTGTTCGGCACGTTAAGAGTCAAGTTTTTCGGGTTCCTTAAGAATCCTTTGTATTGGTTTCCTTAACACATAGTTGTTCGGTCCCTATTATAAAATGAGTTTGTTCGGTTTTCTAATTAACAAATGAGTTGTCCTGTCCTATTAACAAATGAGTTTGTTCCGGTTCCTATTAACAAAATGAGTGTTTTTGGTTCCAATTAGCATATGAGTTGTACGGTTCCTATTACTACATAGTTACGGTTCCTTGCAAAACAACTAAGGTGTTCGTTCTCCTATTAACTACGTGTTCGGTTCCTGTTAACAGCTAAGTTGTTCGGTTCCTAATAGCTATAGTTGTTCGGTTCCTGCTAACAGCTAAGTTGTTCGGTTCCTAATAGCTATAGTTGTTCGATTCCTTAATGTACTCAGTTGTTCGGTTCCTGAGTACAACAAGTTGTTTGGTTCATGTAAAACTTGCATACTTAAGATGTTTTGAAGCCTTTAGACATGTTTGAATAGCAATCTTAGCAAGAGTATAGTATTCAGAACAACTTCAAACCAGATACACAACAATAAAGAACAAAAACGAGCAACTTTTTAACACTTTAGCATATACAATCAAAGAACCATAAACAATGGTGTGATATGAACATACAAACATATTTAAGAAAGTGGTATTAAGCTCCCTAACACAAAACCCATTAGTTTTTAACAATATTTTTCATAAACCCAATTTTTCGAACACATAATCACTCATATCTGATACATATGTTAAGCACACATAAAACTGTTATAGACAAGTCTTCTACACACCAATACCATCAAAACCCCTCAACTAATTTGAAGATTTGAGCACTTTTGATTTTGTGAAACCCTAATTAAAAATTAGGGTTCTTCGAGATCAAAAATGGTGGAAATCAAAATTCTTTCAAGGTATGTGATGAATGGGATGTGTAGAACAGATTTTTAGTGTTACCTTTGGCTTGAAAACAACTTGAAATGATAAATTGAAGGTTGACGATCGAGTGAAGGGTGAGTTATTTCTTAAGTGTGTGAAAAGAGATGGGGGTGGGTGATGTTATAAAACAAACATGGTTTTTGACACATTCACCCCCTGTGGTTTCATATACCTTTAATTTTTAACCATTAAGTTTTATTAGGCAATACAAGTTTAACAATTGGCACACTCAGTCCCTAATGTGTTTAACTAACATACCTAAAAACTTGTCTTTGCACATTTACTCCCTAAAGGCATAAACACATAACATATACGGCACACATAAGCTAAACTTAAGTAAATCTCCTTAATAGTGATATTCCGTTATTGTTTAAAAACCTTTTTCCCTTTAAGCACATTATTATGAAGAAGATATTTGACATTTGCTCCCCCTTAAACAATGACCCATTTTCTATTGAAAGAGTTGTAGTCGTTGTTTGATTGGTCGAATGTCTTAGAAAAAGCATTTTCTGATGACTTAATGTTTTATTTTTTGAAAATCAAACACCATGAAATAAGATTTCTCTTATTTTAACACATAAGTGCACTAACACGTACACTCATGATAATATGGGAAGCACGGGTTGTGTTGCAAAGTAAACACAAGCCTTTGCATGGTCATAAAGTAGACCATGCCCGAGAATAAATTCCCGTTGAGAGGTCAAGTTTTTTTTTTGAAATACTTGCCTTTAAGATGAAGAGACTGGGTTGCTATCTGAAATAATAGCAAGCCATTTTTGGCATGTTTTGAAAACATTTGGAACTTTTACTCGAACTTCATTTACAGCCTCGTATCATTATTGAATGACATTTCTAAGACCGTCAATGTTATCGATTTTCAGAAGACATGCCATTATTACCTCTTTTTATATTTTTCTCATTTTTTAATTTTTTTCTTTGGTTTTATGAATTTTATATATTTTTGTATTTTGTTTTTATAAAAAATTTCTGAAAAATGAATTTTTTTTTTGGTTTTTATGGTTTTAATATATATACATATGATACAGGATATTTGAATAGGTACCACCACTATTCATCAACTTCATCTGCCAATTGTTTCAGAGTCTTCGGCGTAAAACTCCGCATTCTCAGCTTGTTGATAAGAATTCAATCTTTCTCTTGCAAGGGCTTTTGTGGAAGAATGTCCGCCAGTTTTTTTTTTTTTTTTTATACTCCATATTGACAAAGTAAAGTTCAACCATCCCCATCATCACATGTTCTTGAAAAGTGAAATCTGATGTCTATATTGCTTTGATCTGGAAGTGAACGATGTTTTGCAGCATAAGGCAATACCTTTGTTATCACAGTACATTGAAATTTTATTGGAATATTTTAAAAATAAAATCCAAGCCATAGTCTGTAAGTGGATCTCATCCAAAAAATAAGCACAACATCCCTACATAGCAATATATTCAGCCTTCCGACCGGATATCGCAACGCTTTTCTGCCTTTTTGATAACCAGCTAACAAGTCTATCTCCTAGAAATTGCATACTACCAGATGTGCTACGGCGTGTATCTTGACAACCAGCATGATCCGCATCTGCAAATGCTGTTAGTGCAATTGAAGAATCCTTCGGATAACAAGTCATGATTGAACGATTCTCTATGATACCGAAAGATCCCTTTTGACCGCATGTTAATGCTTTTTCGATAGGCTAGCCTGATACCGTGCACACATGCATATAAGCAAAATTGTAGTCAGGTCTACTGGCGGGAGATAAAGGGGGTGCCAATCATGCCACTAAAGTGGGTGATGGATAACGTTTTCCCTTCTTTGCTCTCATCCAGTTTGGATTTTCCTCACCAGGGATATCCCGACTGGGTCATAAGATCAAAACCGTATTTCTTTAAAGATTTCAAGGGCATATTTTTGACTTGGTTAAATAAAGATGTCTCTGGATTTTGACAATCTGTAGTGCTAAAAAAATGAGATTTTGCCCATCATTGACATCTTAAATTTTGAACACATGATTTTAGCAAATAGGTCACAAAGTTCAGGTGTAGATGCAGCAAAGATAATATCATCGACATATACTTGTACCAGAAGTAATTCCTTGCCTTCCTTACGGATGAACAAAGTAGGATCCACTGAGCCTTTAGAGAAGTCTTGGGATATCAGGAACGAAGACAACATGTCATACCACGCGCGTGGAGCTTGTTTCAACCCATAAAGAGCTTTCTTTAGCTTGTACACGTGATTGGGGTTATCTGGATCCACAAAACCGTCCAGCTGGCTAACATAAACCTCTTCCCGTAAATTATCATTCAGAAACGCAATATTGATATCCATTTGGTAGACGACCATGTTCATGTGAGCGGCAAACGCTAGAAAAATCCTTATAGCCTCTAATCTTGCAACCGGAGCAAAAGACTCTTCAAAATCAATACCCTCTTCTTGACGGTAACCACGAGCCACTAACCGAGCTTTGTTCTTTAGAATACCTCCCAGTTCGTCTAGCTTCACTTTGTAGATCCACTTCAAAGTAATAACCATAACTTTATCTGGTCGGGGTACGAGCTCCCATACTTCAAGGCGTTCGAACTCATTGAGCTCTTCTTGCATTGCTTTGATCCAGCAGGATTGAGTCAAAGCATCTTTATACGTCTTGGGTTCAACAGCAGTGAGGAAAGCATCGTAGTAACAGAAAAGAGCTTGCTCATGTAACTGCAGCCTTGTGGAAACTGGTCTATCGAGTTCACCGATTATATTTTCAAGTGGATGATCCTTAGTCCATTTGCTACCGTGTTTAGAAATTTGGTGATCTAGATGCACAATTATATGAATAGAATCCGTTGATGAAGATTGATCAGAAGGGATTTCTGGAATTGGGATACCAAAGTACGGATCATTACCCATATGTGCAATTTCAATATCATGATTGTCTTCTTCAACATCGTTAGGAATGACGGGAGGTTGAGTTTCGGGTGTTGTTTGAGAATGACTTGGTGATGGTGCATCTTGGTCAACATTTGTTGAAGAAGGTGAACCGGTTGATACAGCGGAATCTGGAGCAACTACTTCACGAATTAGAGCAACGACTTCAGAGGCTGGGTAATCAACACTGGGTGAAGGAGTGAGTAATTCATCAAACTTCGGTTGAAACAAAATATCCTAACTTTTCTTTAGGTGGTAACACACGGTGTTTTGATAGATGATGGGGTTTGGCACGAGTCACTGAACAATTGTTGCAGGAGTTACATTTAAAAGAAGTGCGGGTCCTGAACTACTGTGTTCAGAAGGTATCAGTCAGCCTACATCAAAATCTAAGGACATGAAATGTCCTTAATGATGCGCTGGTAACGTCGTCGTAAATTCGAAATGCTTTCTTTGTGGGTGCATAGCCAATGAAAATACCAATATCAGCTTTCGGTTGTAACTTACCCAAGTTCTCACTATCATTTGTCGGATAGCAGAGTGCACCAAATACATGGAAAAATGATAAGTCGGGAGTTTTGGACATGTAAAAATCTATATGGGAGTTTTGTCGTGACGAAGACGTACGATGAAACGATTTTGGGTGTAACATGCGGTAGCAACTGCTTCTGCCCATAAAAATAACAGAGCTTTTTCTTAAATCAACATTGTGCGGGCAGCTTCAATTAGCGTATGATTCCATCTTTCAACGACACCATTTTGCTGTGGAGAGCGAGCAACAGATGTTTCATGAGAGATGTCAACCTTCTCATAGTATTCACGTAATGTTTGATTAACAAACTCAGTTCCATTATCTGTTCTGATCGCGCCAGGAAAGTGTCTTAAGGCCGCACTTTGGATCAACCTTGAGAAACTAGAGATTAATGAAATCTGAAGCTTCATCTTTTGACCTTAAGCACTTAACCCATGTGAATCGAGAGTAATCATCAATGATGATGAGGATGTACTTTTTTCCATTAACGCTTGTGGCACGCATTGGTCCACAAAGATCCATATGCAACAGATAAAGTTTTTCTTGATTGGTGTCTTCAGATTTAGGTATGTGGGGTTTCTTCTTGCTTTTTACCGAAAGCATAACAGACACAGATGGTCCTTCGAATGTATAAACTAAGGAGACCTCGAACAGGACCCTGTCTAGCTAAATGGTTGATAGTACCAAAGTTCAGATGAGACAAACATCGGTGCCATAGCCAGGACTTAGTCTTTGAGGCCTTTAACAAGAGACATATCAGAGAGGACGCCATCATATCTCCAAGAGACAGAGTATACAAATTTTTTCCTCGAGATCCAGTCAATAGGTCAACACCTTCTAGATTACGTATGAAGCAGGTGTGTTGACGAAAAGCAACTTCAAGGTTCAAATCACAGAATTGTCCAACGGAGAATAAGTTATGTCCAAGTCCTTCCACGTAGTAAACCCTTGAGATCGTAACATTTCCAATCTGATAATCACCATATCCCATAATCTTTGCCATGTGATCATTTCTGAATTTGACTGTACCCAAAAACTTATTGACGAAATTGGTGAGCTGAGAGCGATCTCCGGTCATATGCTTGGAGCAGCCGGAGTCCAAATACCAGAGAAAAATTTGGATGACCTGCATTCATCAAGAGATGAAGATGGAACATCAGAAACTATGGATCCCTAAGATTGATTGGGTTCCTTTTTGTTAGTAGATACAGATTTAAGAACCTTAGATTTGCAAACAGGAACATTAATTTGAGATTTTCTAGGTTTCCTTGAGTAAACCAATGTTACAACAGGATTAGGTGTTTCATTTTCTAGAACAGTTGGTTTCCTAAAGGGCACTTCAGTAGTTGTGGTAATCCTAGTTAAAGGGCACGCATTTTCTACTATAGTGAAGGTCCGACCAGTAGGTCTCTAAGTGTATCTAATATTTGTAAACACTTTTCCTGTTGGTTTCTAAACTTTTCTCTTTGATCTTTTCTTAACAGATTTAGATTTATTACGAGCATTCACATTATTAATAAAATCAAGAACACACAAATCATGATTATCATAAAGCATGCAACCATTACACTTAACACATAGAAGTTTAGAATTCGCATTAAGCTTGGAGTGCTGCACATTTGCAGTTCCTTTAGGTTCAACAAGATTGTTCTTATTTTTCAAACTAGATTTAATTGTCCTAGGTTAGGCATCTACTTTATTCTTCTGAGTACTACTCGGTGTTCGTTGAATCTTATATTTCTTTGTATTGCCTGAAGGTTGTGATCCGCTAGCACTAGTAGACGGTTTTACTCCTGTAGAGGACAACATAGGTTTGTTAGAAACTAGGTTTGATGAAGAAGCTACTTTTGTGTTTGTGTTTCCTGATGTGACGAGCTCAATGAATCTAACTCTTTTGTCCTTGTTCTTTAGGGTCACAGCCACTAATTTTTCACTTGAATTGTTGATGCTAGGGCAGGTTT
>BQNB010023902.1:8602-61296 GCA_026074375.1 Tanacetum coccineum | reverse complement strand
ATAAGCAAGCCATAATTTCCATTAAGCTCAAAACATACTTGGTACAATATCTCAATAAGCTGAAGATTAAAACAAATTACAATAAGCTAGAAATCGAAAATAAGCTACACCTAAATGAAAATAAGCTAAAAACTTAAGAAAACTAAACTAGAAAAATAAAACTAACTCACCCCCTAAAGTAAAGAGAACGAAGTTTTATATATCAAAGTGAGGGGGGCGAAATGGTAAATTCCTAATGATTGTCCAAATGGATAAATTCATCGTCCCCGACTTTCACCTCTCCAAGCCAAGCTTAAAAACAAGATCATTGCAAAATACAAGTTATGATGCTAACACTACTCATAAAAGCCAATTGTGTACTTACTTTTCCTCCCTTATTCCTAATTTTGTATCTCAAGATTTTAATTGAGTCATATACCCGAAGGCTCTTTAAGACTTAATTTTGATACTTATTAATTCCAAAAATAAAGCGTAACGGTTAAAAACGCAATAATTAGCTCCTAGCCCTTTTCAAAAGATACCAATATCATCAAGATTAAGTCCACATCGAGGCGACCAAAATTTATCTTTTATTAGGTTACTTAAGCAAGACATCATTCATGTCATATACCCTAAGACTCTTTAATACATAAATGGACCAATCTTATTTGCACCATATACCCTAAGGCTCTTTAAGGTACAAACAAGACAACTTTAATCATTCTATATACCCTAAGGCTCTTTAAGGAACGACTAAAGCAAAAATTAAGCAGCAATATCCATTCCATATACCCTAAGGCTTTTTAAGGAATAAATATGGCTATAATTTCACTTATTAGATTCTACTTACCCCATATACCCTAAGGCTATTTAAAGGATAAGCAAAATATTTATTATTGCGATACACATAGTATGCCAAATTAAGTATTCATGATGTGTACTTATCTTAATCACAAAGGAACTAAAGAAAACTTCTATTAACTAATTATTAACCAAAAAAAACCGCACAACTCTATTTATTAAACAATTATATATAAAGGTGAAACAAGCTAATGGGAGAAAAAGCCACAATTAACACTTATGAGCCTTAAAGAAATCCAACTATTCTATGTTTAGCATCACAACTTATACTCTACTCTATCATCTCTTGTTCTTCACAATTTAAAATTTCTAAGAAATAAACTCGTGAATACGTAGCCTAACGAATTAAGATCGGCACTTTAACAAGTCACATAGACTGGCAACAATCTTAACTCTAATAAATCAAACTTCGCATATTTAAAATCAATTATGGGAACTTGCAAAGTCTTGACTTTTTCAAGCTAGACTAGCGTTTTATAGCTCCTTGTATAAAAGATTAGCAAAGACAATCTATTTTCAGTTAAGGAGAAAGCTAAGATATAAAACCGGTCGGGTCAAAATTTACTTTTCATTCTCACCAACGGAAAGCCTACATTCGTGTCAACTATTTTCTATTTTTTTATTCAACTAACTATTTATATTTTAACATTTTTCTACACACACTTTTTTTTTAATTTTTTTTACTATATATATATGAACAATAAACTTAAAAATTTAAATTTTTTGGCCAAAACGGGGTTGCGAGGGACACAGCAAGGCACAAGTAAGATCATATTTCGATATAAATCCCCCCACACTTAAAATAGAACATTGGCCTCAATGTTCAAAAATGTCGGGTTTTATCCTCACACTTAGGAATGAAGAAGGCAAATGTAAAAATTCTAAGTGTGAAAGGTAAACACAATATATATACATGATCAGGATTAAGGATTCCAAAATAAGTAAAAGATCGAAGACCGGATGATTGGAGGATTAAAAACAAGCACGGGTCTTCATGATCTTAAGGAATCCTGCAAAAACGAAACACATACCATAAAAAGAAGCACGCCCTCACACTTGGGCTATAAAATATCACACTCACTTATTAATCAAGAAAATAAAAAGAAGAAAAGACACGGGTTGCCTCCCGAGAAGCGCTTATTTTTATTCACCGAGTCTTAAGCCTGACTCGATCCCCCTCACTTGAGTGGGTCAAGGGGGATAGAAATGGAGAAACGGGACATCCAAGTGAGGAATGTCCTCTCCAGAAATCATCATCGGGCTCTTAGAAAAATTAGAAATGATTTCGCCCTGATGAAATAAGAGAGAAATGAGAATACCAAGATTGAACACTTTGTCATCGTTTTCGGACGAAAACAGAAGTAAAAGGTCAAACACTGGACAAAGGGTGGGTTGGGTGGGTAAAAGATTAGGCATAAGAACATCGTGTTTAGAAATGTCACCCACCACTTTGTTAGTAACAACACCCTTATCGGGCTTAAAATCAAAGCAAATCTCAACATCCGATGGTTCCGAAGGAGGACGAGGAGGTGACGGATCATTAAAATGATCAAGGATAGATGACTCATTTTCGGGAAGGGGAGGGGAATCATTATTAAGCAATTCTTCAAGAAAACGAATATCCCCTTCCGAGTCATAATCGTCATCCTCAATGCCCGGTGGCATCGAGTCATCGGAAGCAAGAAATAAATCGATCTCCTCCATAAGAGAGTCACTATCCTCAACGAGGATAGGAGATGGAGAGAGAGACTCAAAAATCATATCAGCAATTTCCAAATTAAGTTCTTCCGGCGGTCGTGGAGATGAATTATCATACAACAAATTCTCAACAAGACGGATTTCTTCCTCTAGATCAAAGTCGGCTTTCTCAATTCCCGGTGGAATTGGATCGATATGAGCGAGTTCACCGGAGAACTCCTCGAGAAGATAATCAAACTTAGGTGAAGAATCAATTAAAATATCATGGTTAAGCAAAGATTCGATAAGATTAGACTCGGCATTGAAATAATGCGGATCAATCTTTGGAGAAATGATTTCTTCATCATCAAAAAGAGGGTTCGAATAAATTTTGAAATTTTCCATCGGAACATCCTCATCAGAAAGTGACTCGTCATCACTAGAGGTGAAATCGTCGTTTGAATCAAAGAGAGGATTCGAGAAAGTTGTAAAAGTCGGAGAAGTTTCATCACACTCGGGCACATCACACTCACTTTCATTATTAGAAAAATCCTCGGACTCACTTGGGATTGGGACAAGGTTCTCAACACTAGACTTTATTAATTTGTCTGATTCCTTTTCAGGAATAGTGTCAAGATGCTCGTCCCCCATTATGAGAGAGTCCTCGGGTTCCTTGGTTGGTAAATCGGGTGTGATAGCAATGGTATACTCCTCGTCATCATCGTAGCAAATGGGAATCTTCCAATATCGATCTTTAGCCGCTTGCTCTTCCGCAATTCGCTTTTCTTCTTCCTTCTTTTGCATAATTTGACCAACCATATCACATATGGATGTCATTTGCTCCATAAGCTTGTTTTGAGAATTAAGAAACTCATTTTGAGCATTAAAAAGGCTATTTTAAGCATTGAAGATTGGATGATTGATGGTATATTGCGGGGATTGAAATTGGTAAATACCAAAAGAATTAGGATCATAGCAAAAAATCTTGCTCATAATAAACTTCATTCATTGGTTGACATTGAAAAGTTTCATGAGGACCCTCGCAATTTTCACAACAAAGATATTGTTGTTGAAATTCATGAAAATCTTGCGGGAATTTAAAGTCTTGATTGTAACACGGTTCCGGATAGATAAATGGGACTTGAGGTGTACAATAGTGACCATAACGAGCACCGTTCCCGTAAAATTCACCAGAATACATAGAAGGTTGTGGAGGTGGGTCAAAAACGTTAGGAGAATTATCAATGAAGTTGGGTTTTGAAGCGTAAGGTAATGAATTTTCTTTTTCGGAATAGCATGTCGGATCAAAACTTGGCAAAGTTTGCAAGAGCTCATCAATGGTTTGATTGCATGGTTCCGGATTAGAGATAATCGGAGCTTTCGGTGGACAATTATAACCAATATGAGCACCGTTCCCACAAGACTTGCAAGTACATTGTTGACAAAAAATTCCATCTAACGAATCACCACACTTGTAACAACAATTATGGTTAATTTGTGGAGGACTTTGCGAAGAATTTTTACCGGGGTCTTGATTGAAGATGAATGGCTCTTGAGGTGCACTAACAATGTTAGTGTTGTGATTGGATGACTCAGAAGTGTTTAGAATTTCGTTTTTATCATGAATTGTATACCAACCTTCATTCAAACACTTTCGCACAAAAGCACAAGGTCGACAATATAGACCATCAACTGGATCTCCACAAGTTGCACAATTCTGAGGGGGTTTAGGAATAAGAATCTTGTCTTCAAGACCCCCTTTTGAACAACAAAAGTCTGCAGTGTACAAAGCTCCACAAGACGAGCATTCTTATAATCGAGAAGAGGGGGCTCAAAACGAAGAATCGAGTGACGCCATAAGAATTAAACAATATATAGGGTTAAGAAAAGAATTAAATGGATAAGAAGGTAAAGGGGAATATTTTTAGATTTTGAAAATAATACATAAGAAAAGAAATAAAAATAAGAAAGAGAAATATTTTTTGGTATTTATAAAATTTTTTATATAAAAGAAAATAAAATGGAAATAAAAATATTTTTGGATTTTATATATATATATATATATATATATATATATATTTATTTTAAAAGAAAAGGAAAAATAAAAATAAGAAGAAAAATATTTTTTGATTTTTATATATTTTATAAGAACAAAAATAAACTTTCCGAAGAAAGGATCTTCAAGGCTCGAACACGAACAATCCCGTAAAAATCGCTATACCTTTCCCCGGCAGCGGCGCCAAAAACTGATCCACCCCTTTTAATAAATATAAATATATATAATATATTAATACGTAATAATAAGGAAGATATCAATAATAGTATAGTATAGTATTTCCGTCGGGTTCGAGAAACAAACTTCTAACCAAAGTTGTCTCAAAAACCTCCCGGGTCGTTTCCTCGGCGAGAGGTGAATGGAAATTCACGGGAAAATTGGGAGTCGAGCTTGAATGTCATAAAAAAAAGTTTTAGTTTTGGTTTTCTAAATCTACTAAAAGGGAAAACATATAAAAAGGAAGCTGAACTTTTTAGTTTTAAACTATTTTTATACTAAAAATTAAACTAATATTAATTCTAAGATTTAAAACTACAAGATTTAACTAAAATTAAGCTAAAAGATATAAATGACAAATATGCTTGCTAATCATGGTAAAAATCACATAAACCAACATAGCATTTAATGACAAAAAGAAATCTACACTAAGCATGGCAAAAATCAAATAGGCAAACATATTATAAAACGATAAAATCAATCTACTCTAAGTATTGAAAAAGGATTAGAAAATGGAACCGAATTGGAGACCCGCAATTTAAACGAATGCCACCCGATTTAATAAGCTAAAGAAAATAATCAAATTCTATCTAGCTTATTAAACCCGTAAGCTCCACGCCTCATGAGTTGACCGGTACCAAAATCACAAAACAAATATAAACAAACTGTAAGAAAAATAACAATTAAACACATTTGCATTTAACTATATTTGTAAGCTTAAACCACACGGCCCATTTAATTAATTCTAAACTTCTTGTTTAAAAAGGGTAAAGGGTAACCGAATGAAGAACCGCAATGATATAAAACCACCCGATCTTACAAACTTAATAAACAAATGAGTATATCACTTTAAAGCTTTCTACTTCACTAATTAGTAAATAAAGGTGTCAACTTTATCTACTAATTATTTCATTAAAATCTAAAAGATCAAAAACCTCTATTTATTTTATCAAACCTTATAAGACCTTAAGGATCCAGGACTTAGATGTAGAAGGACGGAATAAGAAATAAGCAATGAAAAGTTAGAACAAATAAGCAAAATAAAAAGATAAAAACTTTAGATCTAAATCCACCCGAAACTAAGGTGTTTCATATCAAGTGAAACTCGGATCGGGTTTACTTTAAGGATTTAGATCTAAGAAAATATATGCTAGAATTAAAAAAAAACTATATTTATGCTAAAAAATAACTAGAAATATGATTTATTTATTTTTTTGATCTATCCACCCGATACCAACGGTGTCTACATTCAAAGTGAACGAGAGACGGGTATTTTAAGGATTAGATTTCTAAAACAATAAACTAGAAAAATAAGCATCGAAGATAAGCTAAAATAGCCTCACTCGAAAAAGCTCTAAATCAAAAACCAATATAAAAATAAGCTAGTTCTAAATAAGCTATTGAAGTAGGTTTTAGAATTATAAGCTTAATGAGATCGGATCCAAAAATAAGCTATATGTATGAGCCTTATTTAGTAAATAAGCAAATAAATTAGAAAGTAAAAGTAGAAGAATATAGCATAAATATTAAGCATAAAAAATTAAAAAGCATTAATTAAAACCAACTTATTCATCTTTCATTATTAGCTCAATTCTTGATTACAATTAGCTAAGTATGCTTAAAAAGCTTTTACAATAATAAAGCTAATCTAATATACTCCTAAGACTAATTATAAAATAAAAACATACACTAAAAGTTATTCACACTAAAATTCTACTCTCCTAATTTCTAACTAATTCTAAACACAAATGTGTGCTGTGCTTGTCGAGTATTTATAGCCTCATGTAGGTGAGGGTTTATTTTCGTCATTTCAGGATACCCCCCCAACCAATGATATTGCTCGGATCTTAGGGGTAATGTGGTCATTTTGCATCTCACCACCGCCTCCATTATTGCACACGCCTGACGTACAGTACCTCGTACTGAATCACGCCGAGTTTTTCAAGTGCCACGTTGTCTCCTTCTTATTGGTCCAAGCCGCCTCCTGATACAGTATCCTCGTTAATGACGTGTTGCCACCGAGTACTGCTAGAAGTTCCTCGTACTGGACGTATCAGTTCCTCAGTATACTGGCCACCTGCACTGTGTGTACAAATCATATTAGAAGGCCTCGTGTCTCCTCCTGTGCGGCTCTTGCCTCGTGGGGCATAGTGCCTCGGTTAAAACACGACGTTGGTCAACCGCGGTAAACCGCCGGCGGTCAGAAGTTCAACCTTATACTGATACATCTCATTCCATGTGTTTAACCAATAACATTGTGCCACCCAATCCTCTGGTATCCCAACCTCTTTGCCATGAACTGCCATGTTGATTATTGCTACAACAATGCTTACATGGCATGCCAGTTAGCTCCCATCTCCTACATATACATTGTAAGAGTCATTCACAACACATTAGTCATAAGGTCCCTTACACTGGTATGTGTCCCCCCATTCCAGATAACATTGTACTCATTTGCTTCTTGCTTAATGAGCCTAAAAATTCCATGTGCAGTTGGGGTTAACATGATATCACATCTATCTATCACATGTTGCACACTAACAACTCTCTTCAAAGATACTCCCTTATTTATTTAAAATAACCAATGATTGGTTGATCTCTTTCATCCACCAACTTACTATTAAAAGCTTCACATAAGTTTTTAAGTATGATGTCACATTTAGCTCTCCTAGTATGTTACATAAAGTATCAGCATCAGTTTTCAGCATTCAATTAATACTAGTGTAAAGACATGCTATGAGTATATTATACCTGAAAATATGCCCTAGACAATGATGATGTTGGTATCTTTTTTAACCAATTATGAGCTTTAAGGTCCACTGCTTTGATTTCATCCATTGCTCTATAAAACTAAACTACTGTTGACGTTTTTGCACACTTCCAAACAAGATCCTTAAAAATTATTGGTCTGAATTCCTTTTTCATATTTTCATATATATGTCCGACACATAATCTCTGTTCAGCAGCAGGAAACAGTTGTGCAATGGCTGATAATATCCCAGTATCAATAAAATAAGTTATGCATGTTAGCTTATAATATAAAAATTAATAACTATACCATTATTATACCTTTTGTCTGTTTGAGATGAATGTGAAGTTTGAATTAGGTTACAAATCAAGGTCATATCCTAAGTAGTAAAGGAACCATAACCATGAACTCTTGGACTTTGCTTCAATAATTGCATAAGCAAGTGGTACACACCATTATTGTTATCCATACCAACAACAGTGAAGCGAGAAAAGCCCCTTTCTATCTTCTTAGTCATAGTCATGCAATTTTTTGCCTTTATTGAGGTAAACAACCTTGCTAATAAAGTGGCAACAAGCACCTTCTTTCTCAAAGTCAACTTTCTCCCTTCTTGCTAGATTTGACCAATATATGGTCCTTTGATAAAAGCTTCATCCAAACCCAGTATTTCCCTTCTACCAGCTCTGAAGTGTAGACCAAGACAAACATAAATTCGTTTGAAAACCCTTAATTAAGGGTTAAATCAATGTTTGTTTCAACTTGAATATTCACAGTTGTATCCATATTTCTTTCTTTCAACTCCATCGCATAATCCCTAGAAATGACATATTGTTCTTCATAGTTACCCAATATCTTTTTCATAGCTGATGCGGTAGTCGTAGGACTTCAACACGAAGTTTTACAACTCCCTAGGCAGAGTACCTAACCGTTGTAGTAGTATTATAGGCAAGACTCGGGGGTTGTTATCGTTCTCTAGGGGAATAGGTTGGGAAGGCTTGATCACAGTCTAACAGAATTCTAGGGGTTGAGAGAAGATTATTTTTATGTTTTTATATTTTATGAAAGCAGGTAAATCTATGGTTTGAGAGGTTGGTTTGTTTAACTAATTACTAAACTAATTATAATCTAAACTACTGGTGATAACTTTATGATAATTGAATGTATTTACTTAATCATGCACTACTTATCAGATTGCTTCTCCTAATCCTGCTGCCTTGTCACACTTGTGATGATCTGTGTAAGTATTTCCTAGGTCATGAACGGATTACACGAACCCGCCGTCTATTTAATATTCCGTTAGGGCAACGCACAAGTAAGGTAGTATGAAGACTATTACAAGGCCCCTAAGAGTATATTAAATGCATGTGAAATACCTTAAGAGGGATCAACCATATAAGGGGGTAAGGTAGTATGAAGACTGTTACCCGATGGTATCCTTTCTACGCACTCGCGTTTCCCTAGACGTGTCTACAGCGATACAGACAAAAGCTGGTTTTCTAAAGCCTAACGCGCACATTCATCAACAAGAAGCAACAGTAATAGGATCTACAATCCGACTTTCATGCAATCATAAGCAAATACAAAGGAGGGTTTAGCCTCGCATGTTATAATGAAAGCAAGAAGATAAATCAATCACACAACACATAGACATATTGAATGATTAATGATAAATAACCTTACTTGAATTAAAATATGGATCCAAGGTAGTATAATAGAGTTTTGAGGCCCTAAAAACAACCTATGAAGTTGCTACAAGGACTAGGGTTCGTCTCCCTAAGTTATACAAAGTTATCCTAAAAGTTACACACTAAAACCCTAAAATCAGTTTTGTATATATAGAGGTATCGTGGCGACGACGTCGCGTTATGATCCTGACGCCGTCGCTACATGGATGATTCTAGATCCTCTTTAAGTCGGCTACGTCCTGACGCTGTCTCCAAATTCTAGACGTCATCACTGAATAGATAACGATGGTGTCACTTTATGCTTGCGACGCCGTCTCCACGTTTTGTAAGCAATACTTCTTCAAGGATTTGGTGTAGGTCCGTAATCTTGTTTGTTTCTTCTCCAAATAAGCTCAAGTCACGTGTATATCCTCTAAATGCCATCTAAGTGATAAAAATACAAAAACAAACGATTAAGCACATAAGCTGGGCATATTTACATGATTTAAGGGGTTAAATGACCCCAAAATAGTGTATAAAATAACACCTCATCAAATACCCCTACACTTGGATTTGCTTGTCCTCAAGTACATGGGCTTTTCTACCTAGACAATAGCAATATGGGGGTCATTTAACCTACTCTTTAAAAGTATTTTACAACACAACCTTTTAGACCTCGTAATTAAAAGCACGGAAAGCATACATTAGCACCTCACATAAGTGTTTGGGATTCTCTCTTTCACTCGGGTGTATAATAAATTATAACATAATAGGGAAATGAAAAATTAACACTCATTACCTGTTATAGCATATAAATTACCATAGGCTTGGTAAAGGATCAAACCTCCACCGCTGGGCGCAAGCATTATTCATTACTATCTAAGAGGTCTTTTAAAGGGTTGTGGGGTGTAGGTGTAAGATAACATATAATAGAAACGGAAACGGATGGGATACATTTGGGTTGCTTTGGGTGAATTTAGAGTGGAAGGGTTAGCTATTTATTTATACGAATACATGTTGGTTTGGTTGCTAAGCTAAGACTCAGACAAAATATACAAACTCTACACAACTCTACATCAATCTCTTTGTTTTTCTTTTATTGACTCTAATAAAAACATAGACATAAGCAAATGGCAGCCCGTACATTTTTTTTCACTTTTTTTATATACATTTTTTTTCGTACACTTTTGCCCTGCCATTGCTTAAACATATAATACATCATGGGGGTTTATAGATACACCCCTACACTTGAACTTTTATATACTCGATTATTTACAATCTAACTAATGACCCGATTTGAGGTGGATCAAAATAACATGGAGCTTATTGAGCTCTATTGGGGGGTAATAAATTACTTCTTCCCCAATTCTTCATAAGATGAATACTACCATGAACCCCAATCGTCCCAAAACAGTATTTACAAGGATAAGGACTTAACAACCGTGTACTCAATAATTAACTTGGGTTAAAACAATAATGTACTAAAAGCGAGTACATACAAGGTAGGCTAAGACGATTTGAGTGTAACGATTGATTTAAGGGTGACAATGCTCTTCATTAATAGTCCGACTTAACCAGAAAACTACGAGAACCATAAAAAGGGATAGGCTCGGAGGGTTGTACTAGGGGTATCCTGCACTAAAAATGAGTGCATGACAAGGGTGTGGGATAGTTACATGATCGGTGTGACCATAATAACAATTACAGGTTTAAAATATGGGTTAATCCTAATGCCTCTTATCTAGCAAATCCTAATACTTACTATTCGGTCTCGAAATACATCACAAAAACAAGTTTTAGAATTTAATATACTACTGGTACACTCATATAATTTAATACCGATACCAATGCTCCAGAAAAGGCGACTAAGACCATACGTACACATCCGTAACGACGGAATAGACACATATGACTGCATTCAAACCTTAACTCGAGAAAGCTAAAGGTATAAACTATCTTGGGTATCAATAATGGATACCTGAATTCCTAAATATCTAAAGGCGAACCTTACATTTTTGGGGTGGAATTTTGAGGGTTTTTTGTGCTAGTCATACACGTTCCTATCCATGAGACGCTATTAATACTTGGTTTTCGTCGGTATGTGTCATAAAAAAATTTAAATTTGGGTCAAAATTACCTTTTTATGCTATGTTTCGATATATTACCCATCATTTTAAGGAACACAGCAAATGGCAAATGAAGGAATAGTTTCTAAGGCTTATTTTCCCCTACACTTAAGTTGAACATTGTCCCTAATGTTCTATAGAAGTACCTGTAAAAACGAATAAAGGGAAAAGAAAACAAGTAAAAGAAACTAGTACTCCCCTGGTTTGCTCAATAATGGAGAAGAAACATGCAATAATTGGTTAAATCGTCCTCAAAGAATCGTCTAATGAAAGCATCCTAAGATCTTCCAAGCTTCTTCTTGTCAAATATAACCTGTAAATCAAAGACAAAGACAACTACACCAAGCGTAAAATCCACGGGTGAATGATAAATACAACCTCATTAACTAGGTTTAGACTCTATGAAAGCAATAAAGATAGGATGAGTGTGTTAACGTAATCGTGGTTTTCTGCAGGTTTTTAGGAAAATTACAAATTCTGAAAATTATACAAGATTAATTTCTCAAAAATTAATTAAAAATCAAATTTTCCTATAGCAGTCCTGGCGACGCCGTCAGGATTAATCCTGATGCCGTCTCCAGGGTCTGTAAAGAAGAATTTTTTCTTTTCTTCAAAAATTCCCGCACGCAAGTTCCCATTAGTTATTTCCTGCAAAATTTACTACAAAAACCACAAAAATATAAACACAAAACATATGACTCAAAACAAACACACAAGACACATCTAATATGTAAGAAAATAATAGATTGGGTTGCCTCCCAATAAGCGCTTGTTTTTGTTCGAGTCACGAGCCTGACTCTACGCTTATTTGATGCGCAAAAGGCGGGTCTCCCCTACACTTAAGGTCAAGTGCGGGTGATAGTAGCGATACACACCATTTCGATGGAGGTATGCCATATGGGGTAAAGGCGGTGTGTGAATGGTCAAGGGTTTTACTACCTTCATCCTAAAACTACTCGGACTATATGGGTTGATGGGTAGGTCGGTTCCTCTTTTGTCTCCTAGATTTACATCTAAAGGTGAAAAATTAGGTAAAAGTTGAGGCCCCGGTTCATCAACACAAGGAAATCCCTTATAACTAAGAAAGAGGTCATGAGTATTAGTATTTAAGCCTAGATCCTCTAGTTTCATGTGGTCCAAAGGTTCTACCTCCATTGGGATTCCTATAGTCTCTTCTACTTCTTCCAGGTGAGTCACGGGCGGTGTGTATACCTCAAATGATGGGAGGACCTGTGGGGTACTTTTTGCCTTATCCTCCATCGTATCTAGATCACCTATGGGCTCATCATCTAACCATGCCATGCACTTAGGCATCTTAACCATAACTATCTCACATTTTAAATCCTCGTTATATGTTCTCTTAGGTTGTGACTTAGGCAATTCTATCATGCCATCTAACTTACGGGTCATTGCTATGGAGCTCTTCTCAAAAGTTTGATGCAATTGGTCACTTTTCCTAAGGGTCTCATCAATAAAAGTTAATCCTAAACACGAAGGTTGTTCATATGAATACATCCTAGGTAAAGGCTCATATGGTTCTTTAATTTCACTCGGTGAGGCATTTTGTGTGTGAGGATATTCTACTCCACCATTCATCATTTTATATACTTTCTTAAGATTCTCTAAGTCGCTTTTATAATCTTCCGGATAATTTTTACGGTAGTATTCCATGAAGCACTCAAATTGTTCTTTCGTTAACGACTCAAGTGTGATTTCATCCAACATGTTAAGGAATGACATTTTTACGAACAAATACACAAAGAAGAGATAGACTATGAGAAAGCTAATTGACACAAAATTAAAATCTTACTTGATAGGAATCTTATGAGTAGACCTAATCTAGATTGAATCCGAATCCTACGGTATTCCCCGGCAGCGGTGCCAAAAACTTAATGCAGTCATCGTAGGACTTCAACAAGAAGTTTTACAACTCCCTAGGCAGAGTACCTAACCGTTGTAGTAGTAGTATAGGCAAGACTCGGGGGTTGTTATCGTTCTCTAGGTGAATAGGTTGGGAAGGCTTGATCACGGTCTAACAGAATTCTAGGGGTTGAGAGAAGATTATTTTTGTTTTTTTATATTTATAGGAAAGCAGGTAAATATATGATTTGAGAGGTTGGTTTGATTAACTAAACTAATCTACTGGTGATAACTTTATGATAATTAAATGTATTTACTTAATCATGCATTACTTATCAGATTGTTTCTCCTAATCTTGTTGCTTTGTCACACTTGTGATGTAATGTGTAAGTATTTCCTAAGTTATGAACGAATTACACGAATCCGTCGTCTATTTAATATTCCGTTAAGGCAAAGCACAAGTAACATAGTATGGAGACTATTACAAGGCCCCTAAGAGTATATTAAATGCGTGTGAAATACCTTAAGGGGGATCAACCACATAAGGGGCAAGGTAGTATGAAGACTGTTACCCTATGGTATCCTTTCTACGCACTCGTGTTTCCCTAGATGTGTCAACAACGATACATACAAGAGCTGGTTTTCTAAGGCCTAACGCGCATATTCATCAACAAAAAGCAACAGTAAAAGGATCTACAATTCGTCTTTCATTCAATCATAAGCAAATATAAAATAGGGTTTAGCCTCGCATGTTATAAAGGAAGTAAGAAGATAAATCAATCACACAACACATAGACATATTGAATGATTAATGATAAATAATCTTACTTAAATTAAAACATGGATCCAAGGTAGTATAATAGGGTTTTGAGGCCCGAAAATGACCTATGAAGTTGCTACAAAGACTAAGGTTCCTCTCCCTAAGTTATACAAAGTTATCCCAAAAGTTACACACTAAAACCCTAAAATTAGTTTTGTATATATAGAGGTTTCGCGGCGACGGCGTCGCGTTATGGTCCTGACGCCATCGCTACATGGATGATTCTAGATCCTCTTTAAGTCGGCCACATCCTGACGCCGTCTCCAAATTCCAGACGTCGTCACTGAATAGATCACGACGACGTCGCTTTATGGTTGCGACGCCGTCTCCACTATCTGTAAGCAATACTACTTCAAGGATTTGATGTAGGTCCGTAATCTTGTCTGTTTCTTCTCCAAATGAGCCCAAGTCACGCGTATTTTCTCCAAATGCCATCCAAGTGCTAAAAATAAAAATAAAATAATTAAGCACATAATCTGGGCATATTTGCATGATTTAAGGGGTTAAATAACCCCAAAATAGTGTATAAAATAACACCTCATCAATATATATTGCAACAAGTTATTGTGCAATTAGAATAAACTAATGAACTTGGAGTTCATGAGGTGCCAAACATTATTATTAAAGTATTCATTGTTTAAGGATTTTAGATAAAAGCATGGTGTTGTTTGTATACACGGATGTTAGTTTAATTGAGATGACACTCAATACTAGTCATGGTAGGATTTCATCTTTGATGATGACCATGTGGACTAGTTGTGCTCAACTGAGAGCATAATTGCATTATACATTAAAGAATAAGAATGCTTTACACTTTTTAAAGCTGTAAAAGATGATTGTTTCCAACAGCTGATGTCACACACCTTATGAGATATAATGTGTCAATATCGAGATATTTGTATGTACATGAATAAACAATCATCATAGATATTCAAAAACTTCACTAATTAAGTTCTTGAAATAAGTATTCTTAAAATTCCTAAAGATCAAAGCTATGGAATTAATGAAATCTATGCCTTGTCAGCAAGTACGATCGTCGTATCTTGAGGCATGATTTACCAACTAGAATTACCATGCATTTGATCTATTTACTATTTGGATAAGGGATGTTAAGACAATTTTATTAATGATAATGATACTTGGTATATTGTTATATTTAATATAAATTGTGTTTTATATTTGCATGTTTAATCCGTGAATAATATTTATTATTCTAAATTAGTCCATTGTCGATCAATAATATGGGAATATTGTTGAACTAAGACAAATCTGAGTGATTGGTGATATTTTTTTATATTAAAGGATGTGTCTGCCAAACTCACATGATATTTATAAGATGCATATCAGACTTTCCCAACTAACAAGATTATCACTTTATGGATTGGCGTCATTATGTGAATCTTGTAAGTGATTTTAATTTACTAAATCCTTAGACTTGAGATGCAAGTAGGTCTTGCATGTGTGGATAATCCTTCTTAATGTAGTTTAAGATATCCTGAATGAGGTAGCTAATAAGGACTATTTTCAGAAGTGATTGTGAAACATATAGCTTGAGCTTGTAGTCAATAAAGAATTTGTTCCTTCAATAGTTGAAGAATTATGCCATTGGGCCCCTCGTAGGATTAATCAGATGTATGTGTGGCCGCACCCAAAAGCTCATGTAGAAGTGTCTCAATGACTTTTGGTAATATAGATTAATTACGTATACGCGATACAGAATCGTTAAATAATAGAATGACTTAGATCCATATTCATTTTTAACACTGTATCAGAAACAAAATGATAGTAAATGCTAAATCATTTAATTGTGACTTTACGAAACCACACTCAGGTATTCCTGGGAGCATTGGCGTGTTGCTAGACGCTTACCAATGTTATTATATTATTTAAGACATGTCTAAGTGGGAACTGTTGGGATATGTACATATATCAAATAATATATGTTCGGGAAATTACGTAAGCCTATAAGGGCACACGCGTATACACAAAGGATACGTTTATTAATGTAATTAATATATTTATCGTATATTAATTATATTAATATGTTTCACGAAATAATTAAACGGTCTTTAATTATAACGTTAGACGTTATAACTAATTAATAGATATTAACAAGTGAGGGACTTGTTAGTACCAAAATCAAAACTCGTGGGGTGTTGGTTGTGGCCGGTCGAACTAAAAGAGTACAAGGGAGGAGAGTGTCAATTTATGAAACTTGAGGAGGTGTCTAGTCTAACTTGGAGAATAAGTTTGGAGGCTATATAAACACCCGTATGTTCATAAATCAGACGACACAAACATATCATACCAAAAGCTAAAAGTCAATCGCAACATGCACTCCAATTGGCTTATTATATGCGCATGACTTTTCATGCATTACATGCATACATATGCATGAAAAGGATATGGTATGGGAAAAAGGTCATTCCTCTTCTTTCCATGTTGATAGTGATCGACAGCAGAGGAAAACCAAATAGGTTTGCTTGTTAGATCGATCCAACTAAATAAACAAGAACAAAGTGTTCCAGTGTTTATTCGTGAACCAAGTACCAACATCCTAGCGTATCTCGGTGGCGTGTAGTGTGATCATACGATAGAGGTTATCTACTTTGGTAACTTGTTTAGTTTTCGCGTATTAGATTTATACATACGCGTATATTCATTAACGGTGTTCGTTTATTGCTAAAATGTACACTCTTCTTAAACCCTTTGTTGATTGCATATTCTATACCTGATTTATTTATTTCGCCGCATATTTGTATTAATTAAAGGTTAATTAGATCTAAAAATCCAACATGGGAGGTGATGTGGACACTCTTTGAATTGATTTGCACACTCAAAACTAGTGTGACTTGACATTTATACCCTTAGACCACTTCTACTCTTGTTCATTATTATAAGGGTATAAATGTCAAGTTATACAAGTTTTGAGTGTACAAGTCAATTCAAGGAGTGTGCAAATCATCTACATCTAACATACACCATGTACAATATCTTGGTCAACTTTAGTTCAAGGCAAATCGCAAACGCATACTTATAAAGTGTACAGTGCCGCATTTTCTTTGCACCTAGAAGTTATGCTAACTTAAAACTACATGCTACTTAGTAATAACACACATACATACAAGCCTATAAGGTGTAGGAAAACTATTTGGTGTTTGAATTGTTTATAATATGATTATCAATATGAATCGTGTAGTCATTTTCATATTAAAGTATTTCAACCATATTGTTGATTCAAAAGTTAGGTCGGGTCTTGTTTTGCCCGAATAGGTTGCTATTCGGGTATGAAGTGCCTTGTTCTTTGTTATCCCAAAAGCTTAATCCATTTCACAACATAAGCTATACCAATAAGCAAAAAGGCTAGAAAGATAGAAAGAAAAGTTGGAAGATTTATTAGAGAGAAACTAGAGAGGTGGAAGATTACACACACACACAAGTGAATGAAATGGTAACCAACACCCTCTCCATGTGTGGAGAGGGTTCTATTTATACCCTTGAGCCATGAGTGGCATGTGGGCTTTCTAACTTGGGCCGGGCTTGGCTTTTCTTGGGCTTTGAGCCCGAAACATGGACAATATTAGATTACAATCCAAGCCCGTTGAACCCGACTAGCCTATTACTTAACAAGACTAATTACGACTAATAAGACCGATAACATTCTTGTTCGACTTATATAAAATTAAGGCTAACAATCTCCCCCAATGTTGAGGTCTCTTTCTTCAAACTCCTCCGTACTACCGATGACGTTGAAGATATGACTTTTGACGTTTATGCTTTGCCTTGTTTTGGTCTTGTCTTGTTTGTAATGGCTTTGATCATTCATGCTTTGTGATCTTGATTTTGAGCCTTTATGTTTTGACTTTGAGTTCTTGAGATCGTTATCTTGCATCATCTCCTTGACATGAATCATCTTGATTTGACTTCCTTGATCAACTTGTGCTCTTGACCAACATTGCGTCTTATTGTTACATTCTTGTTTGACATATATGTTATAGTCTAACCTTATCCTCCAATTGATGATTACTTTATTTGACTTGAGGCTCTTTGACAGTGGGGAAGATTAGAATCAATCTCTTGATGTTGAACGATTGAATTTCGAAAGCTTGAGTTATGAGCATGTGGTTTATGAATCCGATTTCGCTGGAATGGAGGCTGCAACACCGTCGTCTCTAACCTGAAATTAGACAGTTAGCAATAAAAAAGTGATTATGCTATGTCATTCATCTTGACTTCGGTTGCATTAACCTACGGTTACCCGTTTAGTTAGTATAAATACTATACCTGTGATCATGGTAGTTCAAGATCTCCTTGACGGCGTTTCCGCTAAAGCGTTGCTGGTTCTTCTAACACGATTGTTTAAAAAATTAGTAGTCACATGCTTGCTAGTTCTCATTAACGGAACGTCTCAAAAGCAGACAACACGGTAAGAGTGAATCAGATGTTTCTCTTTTGATTGATGTCGTCAATTCATTTACTGCGACCAAAAATGATATCAGTTATCACAGCTTGACTTCAGATAGAATCTTGCAAGCCAACCTACCAAGAGCTTGTTTGATGTTTGGCTCAAGAGGATTTCCATCTTCACTGTGAATACTTAAGGTATCACTCGGATGTTTGGAAGACTCAAGGATAAATGCGTAGGACTTTTGTTACAATTGTGAGCTTTTGGTGTTCACAAGAGTTATTTTGACTTTGTGTCTAATGAGATTTATTATTTGATCTCTTCCTTGGCTCTAGACCTCGATTTGTCACTTTTGGTTTTGGTAATCGGAGGCTGGAGCAGTCTGACACCTATTCAATATTTACCAATTCGGAGTGAGATGACAATAGATATCGTGTGTATCTCTGTGACAAATGAGACAAGTTTTCTTTTGAGAGAAAACCCGATGGATTGGAAGGGTTGTGCATTGCATCAATGGTTCCATGACGGATTTCTTCATTATCAAACAATATCATTGTGATTTTGAGAGATTATATGTATGGACCCGGTTTCTGCCTAAGTTGTGTGGGGGTTCGCGTTCTTTCACCTTTATCCATACATTTCTTTTTCATTCTTCAACCCTTCAATGCTTAACAAGAGTCATTACTAACACATGTTGTGATTGTTCAGTGTTAGCTCAATCTTGTCGCATTTTTTGTATACCATTCTTTCAATCTACCTATGGATGCTATTTCTAACTATGGAGGGTCCTGGGTAGATCTCGGTTCATGATTGGTATCCGTTAGGACTTTTACCTATCCTTAAACACCTTATGACTTCAGAATGTTTCCATTTTGGGGGAAAATACTAAAATATTTATTGTATTTTTTTTAAATCAAAAAAGGGGGGGTTTTTTGTTGGTATAGAGATCGAACCCATAAAACCATTTTTGACATTGTTATTTTTAATACTCCCCCTACACATGTGCTCCGAGATTCGAAATTGTTTTGCACATGAAGGAAAGAGTTGCACTTAGAGTCTTAAAGATCATATTCTTCTATATCATATTTTAATCACATTTTCTCCCTTTATTTTAAATAATAAAACACTTAGTAGTTGAAATTACAAGTGATTAAATTTGACATCGAAAAATTCCATGGGCAGTGAAAAATTATACTACGTATTACATAGAATTCATTTTCGATGGGTTCCCCTTCAACTGGTATGTCGGCTGATACCAATATTTATTAATATTTGACATTGGAATGAAAAATTGATATGACACCACAAAAATGTGAAACGGGAGTGGAGATGTCTTAGTGAACTGTGTTTTATTAATAATTGACATTATAAGTTTCCACATTTTAATTTAACGAATGGGTTTGGCTACATAAAATGACATTTATGCGATGTATCGAACGAGAAAAGGCATTATTTTAAAAAAGCTCCCCTAGAAAATTGATTACTAAAAGGACATTTACGAAACCTACAATTCTTGAAAATTATACGAGAAGGGAGTGTTGAACAACAATTTTAACAAATACCACTTTTATGGAAGAATACACAAAATTTTATTGTGACTATTTTGACATTGAAAGTTCTTTTTGAAAAATGTGTTCAAGATTTTAAAAACATGTTAGAAGATTCTCTTCTATTGTTTAGAAGTAGTGCATGAGGCGTACACTTCCCTAAAACATTCGGGACGAGTTATGAACTGAAATGTGCATAAGTCAATGAGATATATTTTGATATTGACTGTTCTGAGAAAGCATTTGAAACTCTCGTCGAACTTCATTTACACGCCTGTGTCGATGTTAATCAACATTTCTAGGTACGTAAATATATCGGATTAAGAGAATGTCGAGAAGTTTCTTTTTGGTATTTTGAAAAATTTTTGATTTTATATTTTGTTTTTCTAGCGTTTTCTATTTTTTCTATTTTCTTTTTGTTTGGTTTTTTTATATTTTTGTATGTTTCTTTTTCAAAACTTTTTATAAATAAAAAATAATAGAGATATAAAAATATTTAAAATCGAAGTTGCATTAGCAGTGACAGTTGTAGGCTAGAGTGAGTGGATGAGTTGAATCAGGTTTGTTGTTGAGTTTATTTGATGCATCGTGTAGTGTGACAGCGGAAAAGACTTTATAACAACTGGATTTTTCCATTGAAATATTCGTAGAACCAAAAGGATTCCGAATAGCAAATAGCTCAATTTGACGTTGTTACTGTTCAGCTGCTTGATGGATTGTGTTGACATTGTGCGGTGCGAGCTTGATACCGTTTTGTTCAAACGTCATTTGACATTGGGATTGAGGCTGAATGTTGTGATACGAGTCATTATATTGTTCAATAGGTTAGAATCCTTGAAGCCCTGGGGTTTATGGAGATATCAAGTCTTTTCAGCAACAAACTCTGAGTTATTCCTTTTTAGATTGAAGATGTACCTTGCCACTTATTGAGATAGTACATGCCTGGACTTCAAGGAGTTGGCACTTTCAATTGGTTAGTGATATCTGCTTTTGATAACCATTAGGGGGTTCATGTCAACCTTTGTTGTGCTAGGCTTGTGAACTTTTCTTTTCAGTTGGAACCATTAAGACAAGCAGTCTGAAAATTTTACCCGTCGGTTTTCCACCAAGACAAGATCTTGAGTGTCATTTGTTGTTCTATGGAATCGGAAGTTTTTTGATTGAAACCCTATGTCCTGTAGGGATTGTTCTTTCTGTTTCTTGGCAATTCTTATTTGCTCTACGGGTTTGTTTCTGGTTTTGTTTGTCTATTGGATGGAACCTTAGTGCCGTGAGTTTTCGTCCTTAGGAGTTTTGTTATTACAGCATCATGATTTGCAGTAAAGACAAACTTTATGACATTTGTAAGAACAAACAAAATTGTTTTGAATTGAGAAAGGATACTAGACTCTTTAGAGTGATTGCTTTGTGCACAGCGTTATCGTAACGCGAGTAATCTTAGATACATGCAAACTCCTAGATGTTTGATTGTTGCTCTAGGTTTTGGTTTGTACCAATCAGCTGTGCTTTGGAAATTAGCAGAAGGCATCACATAGTTTTTAAGTTCTATCTCTTGATTGTGTCTTTTTCCTAGCTTTATTAGATATGATTATGAACATGTATTGAACTAAATTTGAGATGTGCTGTAGAAAATTCCTGATGAGCTAGATGCGATCACGAGATCAGTTTTGCAAAGGTGTGTATTCTATTTTTTTGCAATAATGTTGAGTGATGGTTTTGACAAATCTTATTCACATCAAACTTGGGAGCAAACCGTTGTTTGTTGGACCATTTGAGCCTTGTTACAGATTTTAATAATAAAAAACGCTATTTTTGTAATATTAATTTAGGTTGTTAACAACTGATTGGTTTCTTAGTGATTGTTAAACACGGTGTCCCCAAGACTGAAGTTTATCAAAATTAGTATTCACTATTTTTTTACTTCCTTATGTCATTTTAAGCAGCAATTGCAAAAACTTTTCTGAATCTGAGCTTTTATTCAGCATTATTGGCAATGCAAAGATGATTGTCTGGTTATGTAGTCTTAGAAATCTGTGATTTTAATAGAAATCATTACAAATCTTTGTAATGTGTTTCAAAGTCTCATTTTCCTTCGTAATTTAGCACACTATGTTCTATTCGATGTTCATTGTTTCAAGTACATCAATTTCCTTTTCGAATCTTGGCTTTATTAAGTGTTTCCTTCAAAATTGAACATGTTGCCTGTTTTAAAGCTTGATATTTGGTATTTAAGTTCGAGAGAATGCTATGTGCCTTCCTTTATTGAAAAATCTTTTTGAATTTGGCGACTGTCTCTTCTGTGCAAATATTTTCAGACCGAGTGATTGTATCGAGTATTTAGTTGTCTGGATATCAGGTGAGGAATCAAGCAAGGACTTTTTAATTGACATATTTCAGGATACTGGTTCATCCCTACTTCAACAATGATTTAAGGTCTGCTCAGTTGTTGTTGTCTTATAGCAAAGATATTGCATTCAGCAGTCAATTGGACCTCAGCCATTTGGGCTCTTCGTCTTATATGGGTCTGATATTGCATCTCAGCATCTGTTGCATTCCTGACCTGCTGTTGTCATCCTATGCACTATTGAGTTTGTCCTAATGCTTTCTGTGTCAACCAAATCAGATCCAATGCTTTACCCGTATCATCTTACTCTCTTGTGTCTGACATCTTCTTTTATTCACACCTTCTTTCATACTGTTTTTTGAATGTTCTATCAGGAACGGACTTCTTACATTACCACGGGTGTTGGAGTAGTGTATTTGAAGTGTTGAACCGATTCAGTGTATTGAACAAGTACGGTCTGTCATTGACTGTCATAAATCTAATGTAAACTTTGAATCGATGACTTTTGGAACTGGTGTGTACCACACAAAAGGTGTCATGGATCATCTTCTTGAATTCATCTTTGCCAAGTTGCTTTTGTCGTTGATCTATGTTGAGGGAGCATTGTTCTTGTGAAAGTATGAACTCTTGACCAAAGGGTGACATGAATGCCCGTTTGTATATGTTCGTGCGAGTGCCTTTTAAGTCTTCTTTTAGAGAACTTTGAAGGTTGAAATGAAGAGATCGAAAAATATTGTATGCATCTTTCTTTGCTTTTGAATTGGTATTTGATTGATGAAATCTTGTGTTTTAGAAAATGAAGCTGCATTCTGTGCTGATTTGTTGGATTCAGGCTCTAAATTACTATTTTCTTTCTCAGACAAGAGTTTTGTTTGAAATAAATCAACTTTCAATGACTCAGATTCACTGCTTAGAGTAGATGTGAATGATCTTCTTGTGTCTGCATTAACGTCTTTTGTTTCACAAATGTAGAGTCGTTGTTGTATAAGAATTTATCTCAAGATGTATTTCCGAATGGAATCTATGGTACAGCTCATTGCATCCTTGAAGGTTTGGTAGTATATCTGTATATTACTATACGCTCTTCGAATGCTGAATTGAAATCATTTTCAAACTTGTTTGGATATAGTGCAAAGTGTTGTGGCATCAGTCTTAGAAAAGTTGCTACTTTAGTAAGTGTTGTTCCTAGTTAAATCTAAGTTTGATGAGAGAGACGTTCTTTGGAGATAGGCATCTTGCCATTAGTCTTGTAAAGTTATTGAGAGAAATCAACTACTTTCATGATATACAGATTAATTACCAGTATTTCTCTATTCTAATAGACTCAACCTCCTTTCACATTTTCTTTAGGTTATCCCAAGGGGAAAAGTTTTTGGCTCAAATGTATGTAGCTTAAAATAATGAAAAATATATGATTAGAATAATAATCTAGTTACATGAACATATTGATTTTGGCAACGTGTTTGATCGATTCAAGTATTCAACCATATCTATTTGTTACATGAATATGTCTAGTTGAGTTGTTAAATTGAATATGTCTAGTTAAGTTGTTAAATTGATTCACAAGTTTTCAACCGTTGGGAATGAGTAATGACATAAAATAAAGTTGTTTTCAATTTAACAAAATAACAATTTAATATTATACTCTCTTCGTTTTAAAACTATTGTCCATTGACAAAAAACACGTAGCTTAAAAAAAGTGCATTTATAATTCTTACTTTTTAGCAAAATGACAATTTTATCTTTAGCTAATTAATTAAAACTTTTCCTAAATTTGTAATAGTAATAATTTCAAATAAGAGTAATATAGTAAACTTGATTAAACTTCCCTGTCTATTTTTAGTAGTGAACAAATCCAAAAAAAACGTGGACTATTAATTTGAAACGAAGAAAGTATATCACTTTCCCGAAATGAATAAGTTATTAGTACCCTTTAAATTAATGGTAATAACCTCTCCCGCCAATTTATTTATTTATTTTATTTATTTTTTTTGCTTCAATTATAAACTATGAAACAAAAAATACGAAACAGAAAATATATAGTCTGACAATAAACTCGAAACAAATGCTGATAAAAAAATACAAAATAAAAACTGATAGAAAAATATCCTGTATTATTAAAAAAAAAAAGGTCACAGAGGGTAAAAGATAGCTAGAGATCATAACAACACCCTTCGAGAAATTACACTATGGTAAGTTTTTTAATTTTCTCTCAAAAAATAAAGAGGTGATCCAAACAAAAGTTCTTTTATTTAGAAAAATGAAATAAAAAATTAAAATAACTTATGGCTTTAAATTGGAATACTCAGAATCTCTGATATTGAGTGATTTAAATAGGAATATTTTGTGGTAAATAAACATATCACTTGAATTTACTGTATGTTGATCTTAATTATGATATTTACACATACAATTTATTAGAATAAAAACGGTTAAACGTTTTCAAATATAAAATCTTAAATTTTGTTGCATAGTAATTTAAAAAGTTGGTACACACATGTGTATATATAGTCCATGAATACACATACATGATGATAATTGAATTTATCATTTGTTGATACAAAAGTTAGGTCGGGTCTTGTTTGGCCCGAATAGGTTGCTATTCGGGTATGAAATGTCTTGTTCTTGTACCAAGTGAATTTGTTTGAAGAACCCTGCACAAGGAATAAAACACCGTTAACCTTATCGTGGGAGCGAATCCCACGATTAGACTCCGGTGTGAGAGTAAGTATATGATTTTAAAAGAGCGATCGAGTGTAATTAGGGTTTGTAAGATATCTGTATTGATAACAATTACGTTCCTTTTATAGGCTGAATATCCCTTAGGGTTTCCGTATCTTTCGGCCCAAGATACGGTCGATATTGTAGGGATTCAGGATTATCTTAAAAGATTTAAATAAGTAAAGCCCATATCTTATTTAATTAGGTTATCCTTTCCTAAGGACAACTTATGAAGATACCACGGCCACGGACGGCGTGCAAATAGCCGCGACCCGTAGGTCCAGGATGCCGTGACCGCGATACTGGCCTGGAGGCCCAATATCAGCTACCAAACCCGTAATAGTATGTGTGAGCCGGGCCGGTCTACACTATATGTCATCATGTCCCCCCAGTCTAAGAGATGTGGCCGTGGTCGGGGCCGCGGTCACGGTTCCTAAACTACAAATACCTCGCGCCGCCCTGGAAACGCGTAACCTCTAAAACCGTATGTTGTGCCCTGTAGCATAATAATAGGACCAATTTATCAAAAAACGGCGTAGACGGCTGAATGATGGGACGTGTGGGCCCATAACCGTTTCACCTACCCCTTGATCTTAGCCATTCAAAGGGGTAAGTGGAGGACACGTGTCAGACATCCAATTGGGCACAACTGCCGAGGACAAAGTATAAATAGGAGGAACGATCACTGTTCATGTTTCCACAGTTTTCAAATCAAACCTCTATTTTTTCACATACAATCGCACACATTATTAATTTCTACGGATTCTCACCACCACAGGTTAGTACGCTACGCCACTTTGTAAAACTAATAAAAATGGGTAGGGATACAATACATCTAGAAGACGCCGTATCAACCATCTCCGAGGAGTATCTTCTGGAGTTCACCTCGGAGTACGGTAATCCAGAGGGCTTGCATTCGGAGTTGCCTGGCCCAGAGGAAACCATCATGGATTTTCCAGAGGGCAAAGTTGGCGTTTACACCAAGTTCTTTGAATTCGCAAACTATCGCATACCCCTGTCACAATTCCTTTTTGACATCCTAGGGTATTACCAAATTCACCTTTCACAACTGTCAGTGATAGGCGCGGCCAAAGTGAGTCACTTTAAAATCAACTGCCGTGTCCTAAACATAATCCCTACACTGAACTTGTTCCGTGTGTTCTACATCCCATCCTACAATTCTGGGTGGATGTCGTTCAGCAAACGACCAGGGAGGAACACCTCACAATGCTATACCAAGCCCCTCGACAACCTGAAGAACTGGAATAACCATTTCTTCTGGGTGGACGAAAGAATATTCCCAACTGTTGTGGCATGGAGCACAAGTGCCCCCAAAGGATGGGATGCCATCGGCAGAGACCTATTCCGCGTTGGACGTAGTGACATTAAACACACGCCGAACCCCTATCCAAAAACAACCCGAGCTCTTGTTATGCCTAGTCGGGCTGAGTCGAAGCTACTTTCTAGGAGACGACGTGTATCCCATATTTCTTGATGACGATGAGCGGGGTGGGTGTTATATATATATCCTGCTTTTACTTCTCTTATAGTTATGAAAATATACTAACAATCCATGTGTGAATGCAGAGATGGATTTGTTCAATTTGATCAGTGCCCCGAATCCTGCAAAGGTGAAGACCGAGACCCGACCCCGTGTCGCCCATGAGGTGCCGTTATTAACCGCCACTGCCACCCATGTTATAGACATGGAAGACGTAACCAAGGCATCAGAATCCTTGGGAATACCTTCCCTCGTAAAGAAATCGCCCCTGGATTTTGTCGACAAAGACCCATTCCTAGTAATTTCAGAGGGGGTCAGGACTAGAGGTCAGGCACGAGATGAAGTACCGCATGAGATCCCCCCGGTAGGGAATCCTCTAACCACGAAGGTAGCTCCAGACTTGGATCCAGAGGCAGCCGCAATGGGGTCCCTAATCTGCAAGAGGCATCGCGAAAGGGGTAATGGTAGGGCGGACGCAAATGCGCCGCCTAAGGTGTTGAGGAAGGGCCACGCTTCCGTCCGCTCCGAACAGAGTACCCACGGGGGAAAATCCCTAACGTCGATGGGGTTAGCGGCGGGCTCCACTTTTGTCATACCTACTGATGCTAAGAGTGTGAATGATCCTGACCCGCTGTCCTATGCAGAAGCACGACCATACCCGGAGCAAGAAATTGCTCAGTAATTTCTTTGATCTGAATACTTTTGACTATTTTTATCACACAAGTATAGTTATACTAACAAATCATTTGTGTCATATTATGAATGTAGGTCTTCCGAGATCCCCACCGGGAATGTGTCCACCGCGGAGGTGCAAAACCTTCAATCTACGGAGAGTTCAGAGTCAGGGAATCAACCTCCATCCCATCCACGATCGGGTCGCCCAAAGGTATCTATCAACCGGGATGGGGCGTAACCAACAGTTGCCGCTTGGACACCCTAGATGCATGCCAAGACGTGGTAGTCCACATAGTGCCGCCGGGGTACTTTTCTGAGCTGCGTCATATGTCTAACACTGATTTTCTAAGCCGATACAACATAAACTTGGCACAGCAGGTGGCTATGGGCTCTCAACTGAGGCTGCGGTTTGAGCAAGAGGTTAGGTTGTTGAAGAAAGCCAGAGCCCAAAAAGCCATACGGGATTAAAGGATTCAAGTGAGGGAGGAGGAGATAAAAAGGCTGGACCAAGAAATTCAATCCCTCTGGTCCGTGGAAGAGGAAGTGCATGGCCTCTGTAATCGAACAAAGAACTTAGAGACCTTGTTGGAGGCCGAGGTTGATATGAAGAGGGTCGCAAAGGCTAAAATGCGGAGCTAACTAAGGATTTAGAAAGCCTTCGCGTCCAGTTCTCTAACCTTCAGATTAATAACAATCAGTTGTAGCAACAAGTATCCAACCTTCAAGCGCAAGTCACGAGCGAGGAGAAAATAAAAGCCGTTTTTGAAGATTTTAAGAAATATGAAGATGACAAGGTTGAACAGTGGTGCACAGAGATGGATGCGCGACTGGATACGCTGAGCATAGATTTTGATGAGGAGTTGTACCCTCATATGCTGACGACGATCGCAGGTCGCCGGTGGGTTATCGGGCATGGCATACGCCTAGCTGTCATGAAGTATGTCGAGTCTATAGAACTAAGGCAAGTGTTTGCCAATGTCGTGTCCGCTGGGATTGCTAAAGGTATAAGCGAGGGACTGAAACATGGGGTGGAGCATGGAAAGGCTAAGTTAGACTTAGCGGCTATTGAGACGTATGACCCTGAGGCCGATGCTAAGTATGTCATGGCCCTGCATGTTCTAAAGGATTTAAAATACCCTCTAGTCGATCAACTGGAGAAGTTGAAGGATGCCCCCATAGATTTGATTATGGCATCCTTACACTTGGAGAGTGATGTTGGAAAAGACACTCCTTAGTGGGTCCGTGATCTCCTCCCCAGCTCTTCCCAATTAAAGATCCCTGTTTACCTGGAGGTAAGTAACCCTAGAGATCCCTTGGCTTTCAAAGAAGAGATATTGTTAGAGGACACCATCGCGGCGAACATAAGTCGCGCTGAAAAGAAGAAGAAGTGTCGGGTGGTGTGCCGCACCCATGGGGTCGGTTCTGCCCACCACGCCAGGTCTGACGGCGTCCCAGTATCCGTGTCCACGGTCACTCCTCAAGGTCTTGCCATCCTGCTGGCGGATGCTGCTACACAGACAGAGACATCTGAAGATGAGGTATCTCCTAGGTTGATTAGGTCCAAGTCTTTACCACCCATGTATAATTTAAATGGGCCGTAGTACCACCTGTGGTACTTAGATAACATTTTTGTTTGTAATATGTCCACGGGTATCCGTGATTAGCAATGTAATGTATTGTTTCCTGATATATTTTGTTTATACCCGTAGTGTATCACATGCTCCATGTGAGTCTTTTCTTATGTTCCTAACGTTGTAGGGACATGCAGAGTAAGGATACAGAATCCGTGGCCGTTGGGGTTGCAACCTCTTACACGACAAGCAATTATTAGGGTGCTTAGCCTTTAGATATCCAAAGATATCCATCGCATTGGGTGTGCACTTTATGGAATGACAAGTAAATTATACTAAACAAAAGAAAGATTCACTTGAGTTTTTCATATAAAAAAAGTCGTAGGGTTAGCTAGACCCGCATAATTTTATTCATAACTTAAAAACAAAGAGTAGAGTACGAATACATGGATTACTTTATTAAGGGCCCTAATCAAGACGCAAACTTATCCATGTCGTGGCTTAAAGGTAACATTTCTTGAGATTAGCAATCTTCCATGTCCGCGAGAGGATCGTGCCGTCCATGGATCTTAGCATGTATGCTCTATTTCCAAGTGCTTCCGTGACCTCATAAGGTCCTTCCTATTTTGGGACGAGCTTCCTTCCGGCCACAACATGACTTATGTCATCGCTACGGTAAACAAACTCTTCAGGTCTAAAAGTAACACCTCGAACCCTAGCATTGTAGTACTTTGTCATTTGTAATTTGGCTTTGCAAATTGCTGCGCGTTCGTACCTTTCTTCTAGTAAATCCATATTTAGATATAGCTCTGCATCATTGTGTGCGGCGTCCACTGCCACGGTATGGTAAGTTGGCATTTTGATTTTCGCGGGTATGACGACTTCTGTTCTATAAGTCAAGGAGAAAGAGGTATCACCATGACTTGACTTAATCATTGTACGATGTTTCCAAAGGACATGAGGAAGCTCTTCTATCCAATTCTTGTTTCCCTCATCGAGGTGGGCCTTGATTCCCTCCCTTAAACTCCGGTTTGCTCTTTCTACGAGTCCATTGGACTGTGGGTGTTTCACCGAGGCAAAGCGTTGTGTGATACTCAACTTTTCACACCAATCCTTGAACGGGTTGTCGCTGAACTGTTTACCGTTGTCCGAAACTATTTCTCTTGGGAGATCGAAGCGGCATACTATGTTGTCCCACATGAACTTCTTCACCTGATTACCAGTGATTGTCGCCATGGCTTTTGCCTCTATCCACTTCATAAAATAATCCATAGCGACTATCAAGAACTTGACCTTCCCTGGTCCCTCCGGGAAAGGACCAGCTATATCAATTCCCCACTTCTAGAATAGCCATGGAGCCATGATGGGGGTTAGCGACTGTTGGGGGTTCCTTGGCACATGACAATGTATTTGACAATCGTTACATGTGCGTATCATATCTCGTGCGTCCTGATGCATGGTTGGCCAATAATATCCCAATCGGATGGATTTGGCCACCACGGACTGTGGTCCTGCGTGCATACTGCACGACCCCTCATGAATTTCATGGATCACATAATCCGCTTGTAGTGGTCCGACACACCTTAGCCACGTCTTTAGGAATGACCGCCTGTAAAGAACCCCTTCCAACTGTTCGTACTGTCTAGCCTTGATACGGAGTTTACTTGCCTCCTTTCTGTCGTCGGGAAGAGTCCCTTCTTTTAAATATTCTATTATGGGTGTCATACATGTTGGTCCATCTTCCTCTACCACGGTCGTCACCTCCTTCTCTTGTATATATTTTTCTTTCAGTATCTCGACCAAGACCTGTTTGGATAAATGCGCAAAGCTGGTTGACGCAATCTTGCTCAGGGCATCTGCTTTCTTGTTTTTACTTCGTGGTACTTGGCTTATAGAAAAGTTAGCGAAGCCGCTGACCAGGCTTTTGACCTTCTCCAGGTATTTGATCATATTTTCTTCTTTAGCGACGTATGCCCCTAGGACTTGGTTTGCTACCAACTTAGAGTCTACACTCACGTGCACATTGCGTACTCCCATCTGCGTCGCGATCCGTAGGCCAGCTATTAGTGCCTCATACTCTGCCTCGTTGTTAGAAGCGGTGAACTAAAATCTTAGCGCGTAGGTAAACTCCGTTCCCTCCGGGCTTGTCAGTATTAAGCCAGCGCCGGATCCATCTACACATGATGATCCGTCCGTGAAGAGTGTCCACGGCTCCTGCGGGGTTTCAACCACTGATGTGTCTGACGGACTTTCGTCCGGCTTCTCTACAAGGAAATCCGCAAGGATCTGTCCTTTCACCGACGTCCTTGGCCGGTAAGTGATATTGTGTTCTCCCAGCATGACGCTCCATTTTTGTAATCGTCCTGCCACGTCGGGACGTGAAATTATTTGTTTGATCGGTTGGTCGGTAATAACCGCAATAGGATGCGCTTGGAAGTATCTTCGCAACCTCTTGGCGGCAAAAACCAGTGATAGAACTAGCTTTTCCATTGGGGTATAGTTTAGTTCGGGGCCCTGTAATGCGCGGCTTACGAAGTAGACCGGCGTCTGAATCGTGCCCCTTTCAGTCATCAAGACCGCACTAATAGCTCCGTGGGTGGCGGACAGGTATACAATCAGTTCCTCCTTTGGCTTGGGTGCTGCCAGCAGGGGTAGCTCTTACAAGTGCTGCTTTAGTTGCTTGAAGGCTTGTTCTGCTTTTGGTGTCCAATGAAAGTCACTCTTTTTAATGCACTTCTTCAAAGTTTTAAATAGCGGCAAGGACCTTTCCGCTAACTTCGAGAGGAACCTGTTCAAACTAGCCAACTTCCCTTTGAGGCTCTGGACCTCTTTGATTGTCCGTGGGGACGGGAGTTGTAATACAGCTTTTGTTTTGTCAGGGCACGGTTTTATCCCTTTCGGGCTAATCATGTACCCCAAGAACATTCCTTCCACTGCCCCAAACGTATATTTTTTAGGGTTGAGCTTCATGTTGATTTTGCGTAACGTACGAAACGTTTCATCAACATCTCTTAGCATTTCCGCTTCTGTGTGACGCTTAATAACCAAGTCATCAACGTACACTTCTATGTTTCTACCAACTTGGCTATCAAACGCCTTGTCCACCAGTCGCTGGTACGTGGCGCTAACGTTTTTAAGGCCGAAAGGCATTTTGGTATAGCAATATACCCCTTGGCTGGTGTGGAAAGCCGTTTTCTCTTCGTCTGACTCTGCCATCTGTATCCGGTGATAGCCTTTGTAAGCGTCCAAGAAACACTTAAAGGGGTAGCCGCAGAGAGATTCAACTTTCTAGTCGATTTCTGGAAGAAGGTAACAATCCTACGGACATGCTTTGTTTAAGTTTGTGAAATTCACGCACATCCGCCAGCTACCGTTGTGTTTTTTCACCATGATTGGATTGGATAGCAACTCGTGGTAATAAACTTATCTCATGATACCCGCTTCTACTAGTTTCTGTACTTCCGTTTGGATGGCTTTCGCACGCTCTGGGCCTGTCCCTTTTTCTTCTGTCGAATAGGCGAATATCCTTCCTGGATATTAAGTCGATGTTCAGCTATTGATCGCGGTACTCCTGTCATGTCTGACGGATGCCATGCAAATATATCCAAGTTTTCCTTCAGGAGTGAGCATAGTTCAGTCTGCCTTTTCGCGGATAGCGTCCCTCCGATTGCTACTTCATGATCAGGGAAATTCGGATGTGGAGCTACTTTAAAATTTTCATGACGGACTCCAGCCTCTTTGGGTATCTCCTTAGAAAATGTAATGACGTGAAATAGAATAGATGTCAAGCTTCGCATGCATTCATGGACCAATATAATGATATCCTGATATCATGTGAAGCTGGTGGGCTACTAATCATTGAAATATGAAAATGAAGTTATGGCCAGGATGGTAACTCTTTTCTTTAGTTTCCATAGCTCGTACGTAATAAGCTAAATAACCACAAGAGCATGGATAGGAGGGGGATGTACCCGTACGTAAAGCAAAGTAGGATAAAGATTTATAAGATCATTGTCATTTGACATCTGCATTTCACATACAAAATAAGAAAACAAAAAGAGTTCTAACCACAAGAGCATTTGACATTTGCATGTTACAAAGCATGGAAAACATGCTTTATAAGACGATCGGCATTAAAAAGACGAAAGAAAGAAAAACATGATTTCTAACCTCAAGAGTATGATCCACATTTGTTTCGTTTTTGATATCCTTCATTTTATTCTTTCTTTCTGGTATACACGAAAATGGCTAATGAATGATGGATGGGTTACTAACTCATGGTTGTTTATATAGGTCTTTCTAGTGGGTAAAGAAAAAGAATTGTCAAACATTCCTTTGTTACACAAACTACATGCGTGTAATTAAGTTTAGTAGTAATTAGTTAGATCATTGCTAAAAATACCATGCGTGCATATGACTTTTCTACATTATGTGTTTTGAATTTAAAACATTAAACATTATTACATTAAACATTATTGGCCAAAGTGTATATTCGTACCTCAAACTTGGTTAACCGAGCTTTTTACTACCCTAAACTTTTAATGGTGCGGTGTAGTACCCTGAACTTGTAAACTCGGATATAACAAGGCCTTAACACAGTCACATGTTGTCCATGACTTATTAGCGTTAGTTTTTTTAACGAATGGCAAGTATTAGTCAAAGAAGTCAAAGCCTAAAAAGCCAACCAAAACGTTTGCTACCAAGCATACGGGAACCAAGTTTCGAATCCGTGATTCAATCAACATTATTAAATTACGATATGATTTTTAAAATTTTTTTTGCTAAAAATAACCTGCTGAGATATTGAATTTTGGTTCTTTAGCAATATGTTGGAAATTTGAATATATCAATATATTGGAGATTGTATTGCAATCTAAATTACGTGTTGGTTTTTGGCCCGTATTATTTGAATTGTGATACAAGTCGTTTTTTAAACTATTATGTATATTCTTTTGACATGTTTACATTTAAATTGGTTTATGTATCGGATTATGCTTGCAAATAGGTTTATGTGATTCAAACCATCATTCCGTAAATTTAATTTATCACTAAATATCCTTATTTTGAAGGATAATCTCGATCGCTCAAATGAAATTAAACTGAATTATAGTTAATTATCACAAAAAAATAATTTTTTGATTAGTTTATCATACTTTTCTCCAACTCATTTAGCATTATGATGTAATAGTGCATCTTGTTGTCCTAATTTGTGGGTTATGGACACCAAGTATAGAAGAATAAATTAGCTCGTGAAATTAAATGGGAGAATGAGGGAAAAGAAGTGTATGTGATAACGATCGTTAAACAAATAACAAAAACATGTCACATGTGATCACATGACCGAGTCAACCCTTCAATTTACCGAGTTTACAAGTTCAGGGTACTACACTGCACCATCAAAAGTTTAGGGTAGTAAAAAACCCGGTTAACCAAGTTTGAGGTACCAAAATACACTTTGGCCAACATTATTATCATAATGATGTAGTAGTAATTAGTTATAGCATTGCTTAAAATACCAACCTTACCAGACGTGTATATACTGAACATTCAACCTTACCTTGCTTAAAACATTAAACATTAGTTCCTTAAATAAAATACATTAAGTTTTCAACATTCAACCGACACGACACTAAACTTTCTCCAGGCATGCATTCAACTTTCAAACATTCCTAAATTAGATTTTTCAACTTTTCTAGTTTCCGAAATTATTAGTCAACTTAATTAAAAGGTTTTCGAAATTACATTCTTTTCTAGTTTGTTCGAAATTAAATTCTATTCTAGTTTTCCGAAATTATAATTATTAATTAAAAGGTTTCCGAAATTACATTCTTTTCTAGTTTTATAGATTTCTAGTTTTTTAGTTTTCTACTTTTCAACATTTAGGTAAATCTCCTTTATAAGGAGTATAGATAATGAGATAATATTATCAGTTTTAGAAAAAAATCTAAACTTATCCAAAAAGCAAACTAAAAACATAAACAAACTACAACCATCAGTTAACTACGGATACTACCATCAGTTTCCCCAAAAGACTACCATTCACAATCCCTTACGACCCATTAGTTTTATCCACATCACTCGCTCTTCACTGAATCAACCTCTTTTGATTTTGGTTTAACATGAGTCTTGGGATTAGGCTTCAGATCGACCGTCTTCTTAGTTGCTTCCTTTGCAGCCTTTAAATTTAGTTTAAGCTTATGCCCAACAGTTTTATTTTTTACAGATCCACCTGCATCAAACCACAAGCTAAATGTTAATAAACCTAAAATGTCAATAAACGCAACAGAATAACAATATTCTACAACTTTAGCTACAACAAAACTATATATTTAATCTAATTTATCAACATTAATAACACATACTTGGTAATACCAATGAGTACTCAAGACATCAATAACACATACATATTAGCAACAATAAGAACACCAGACACCGTCTTAAACTGTGTATTCTTCTGATGGGTTAAATATCATCATTTCTGAGAAAAGAATTTCATTTAGGACAATTGTAAACCAAGGAAGCTTATGTGACAGACCATGTATTACACGCAATTGACAGTCATTAAGATAGGTTACGCTTTCAGCTAGATAAAATAGTTACGAAATAACGAGCTAAACTGGTGCATTTGTATATAAGACGACTAAATGGAAAACTACACATTATGTGTTGTCCTCTCTTTCTTGTCCACGTAAGGCTCACACTTGAACTTATAGAAGCTATGTTCGAACTTTTCTTTGTTAAAATGGTTAGCTACTTGGGTTCTAAGTCACTTCAAGATGTAATGTTAAAATATAAGGCAGTACAATAGCATATAAAATAGGTAATGGGAGCGCTAAGGTATCATGAAAATAATGTTCATGCATAGTAATGATACTGCATAGATATTGCTCCAAACTTGTTATTTGCTACCAAACCAATGATAGGAGGTACCAGGTAGATTGTCACTTTAATTGTAGCGTAACATACTAACATGTTTTCAATTAAAACTGCTTTATATTATTACAACAAAATGGAGAAAAAACTAAGTATCTATGCACGTTGTTATAGTAGTTTTCCCCCATGCTTCCTATTGGCAAATTAAAGGTTGCAAAGTTTCTATCATGGTATGGTATTTTTTCGATGGTGGGATAATGATAATGTTTAGATACGCGTTTGATTAAGTTGATCACGTCAAACACTCATCATGATCGGCAAATTCTCCTATGGGTGTTAAAATTGTCTTCTGAATTCATTCCATGTTAGTTTGCTCATCACCATAGTATTGTGAAACCACATTATTCGCATTCTCTAAAATATTTCAAACCCATGTGCAACTTTTTCTTCACTTTTTACAAAAGTGAAAAACTGTGTCATGTAAGTTCAATGTATAATGTAGTGAAAAAAGTCAGCTGTGGTAAAGTCAAACCATGTAGTTATTCTAAAACCGTTAAAGACTTGAACAAAGCACAACCAATAAGCCTCCAACTGATTAACTACAACAAAACTACTAATTATCAACATCAAAACTATTTAACAAAATATCAACCTGGGTACTACTACTTAAATCAACCCCCTATCTAAACATGTATTTTTCATCAAAACAACTTAATTAACCATTCTTATTTGCTACATACACAAATTCTACATAATGAATAAAATTAAAATTCAATGTGATTCTTCACAAAATAACATAAAACTTAAAACAACATAAAAACTCACAAAAAACACAAAATACATTGTATTATTTATATTTTGTTGATTACCTAATCAGATCTGAAAACAAATTAAAATCTAACATCTAAAACTGAACATCAAAATATACAAAACAACAAGTATATTCAATATATACTGTTTTTACACACAATCAATTGAAAAATAAAGTAATATAAAAGAAAAAATAAAAAAAATACCAGTAACAACATCCGCAATTTGAAAAGATGATGAATCGACCTTTGATGTATCCTTACTCGCTGCAATTTCTTCACTTGTATCCATTTTTCATAAGATTTATGAGTGATTCAACTTAGGGTTTGATTGATTGAAGTTACTGTCTGTGAGTTATTTTGGGGAAAAATGTGTGTGTGTGTGCGTGAATTAGTGAGAGAAAATATTTGTGAATTATGAGTGTGTAAATTATGAATGTATGAATTAATGGGACGAACAGTTAGAGTACGAGTAAATCGTGGATGACAAAAGACCATGTAGCCCTTGACACTAAATTAGAAATAGACGTATTTTATTTATTAAATAATTTGTAATTATCTAAGCCGTCGGATGAGATGTAAATAGAGGGTGGAGATGGGTTCATTAGGTCTTTGATAAAAATGGGGTCTATGTTGAACTTTTACCTACTAACACAAGATTTAGTCTAATACAATCTAGGCCCCGCCATGGTTGGTGATATGCATTTTCCAACCAAGATGATATATCTAAACACAATTGAATTACTTCTTGAGTGTTGGTCTTCCTGAATGTTAAAATAGTCTTGTCTTGTTTAAGGTTTCGGTCTTCTCCGCTGAACCTAATGAAGGCAAGCACTATAATATAAAAGCTTACACAAATAAGGACGACCCACTAGAGGAGGTTTGGAGAGAAGAATGACACCAATGTTATAGAGAGAGATACAAGAATGATAAGAAGAAAGGCCCAGTTGTGGGATAAGAGTTGAAGTGCTTTTCAATGGTATATGAATGCGGAACTTCATATAAGGGAATATTACATATAGGGAACCCTCATAAATTAAACATAAGGGTGTATAATTGAGATCCTCCCCCAAGGGAGCAAATACAAGAGCCCAAAAAGAGAAAGGTAAAACGATTTCGGAAAAGCTGTCAGTGGTTTTCAGAATGGTGTAATGGATGTCATTGATCCAACTTGGCAACAACAAGCTTGCAAAAATCAAAATCGATACTAGCACAGTCGTATATCCAGAGACAATGATCAGGATCGTAAAAACCCCACCATGATCTTTAACAAGCAAGGGTGGACAAATCCTAATAGAAGTAATATACCCTACCAGTGGACGGCAAACAGAAACGAAAGTAAAGCATAAGAATGAAACAAAAAAAAAGCACTAAGGGTTCTGATTTGAAACCAAAGTCTAATAATCGACAAAGTATAATAGAAACCAAAAATAAAATGTAAAAAAGGGATGATTAATTAGAAACATTTTCCTTTTAATTGGTTGTTACATGTTTTGGGCTGTTACAAGTTTTGGCTATTAAAGGCTTTTAAATGTGTATGATGAACATTTTCCAATGGTTTTACATCTTTTCCAATAAAGTAATCTTTTTTACTTAATTTTTTAAGACTTCTAACAATAGATTGGCTAAATGCTTTATAAGTAGTATAGATTCAAACAAAACATACTTATTTATAAGTGATTATATTGTTGTAATTTCATCATACATTTCTAAGTAATTTTTTTGTTGTATGTTATTATATAAAAAGATCACATAATTTATGTCTTGTTTTGAAAAAGGTCGGACTCTGTTTTTGTAAAAAGCCCGGGCTTTCGGGCTTTTTTGCGGGCTTTTCAAAAGCCCAGGCTTTTAAGATTTTTGGCAAGCTTTTTCGTGCTTTCGGCTTAGCCCGGGTCATACTGTACGGTGACAAATATAAAAACCATTTAGGCATGTTGGGCCGGGTCAGGCGTCTTCAAGCTCGAGCGAAGCTTTGCCAGACCGGGCTAAGCCTGAGCTCGGGCTTTAGCCATCTATGCACCTATAACGTGGTAGGGGTGTTGATCGGTTCGGTTATCGGGTTGTTCGGTTAATTCGTTCAATTTTTTTTTGGGTCAACCCGAAATCCGAACCAAACCGAACTAGAATTCAACTGAACCGAACCGAAAACCGAAATAAAAAAAATCACATAGATATTTAGCAAAAAAAAATTCAAGCATAAAAAATTAAAAAGTGTTTTTTTATATTAGGATAAAAATTTAATGGTATTTTTTTACATGAATATATAAAAAATATATATATTTATATAAATTCAGTTTTCGGTTCTGATTGCCAAACTCATATCCAACCTAAAAACCGAATTTATAGTTCGGTTCGGTTCTTTGTTCGGTTCGGTTGCTTTCGGTTTTCGATTATTTCGGTTTTTATGCTCACCCCTAGTGGAGTATGTTTGATATAGGGGAAATATTTGATGAGCTGGACAAACGTTCGGGGAGGTCTTTGTGGGATCATGAATAGTATATTATTTAAAGTTTTATTATATTGTGTTTATCGTGTACGTGTGTTTAACTTGAAATATAGGCTTACATTTTATGAAAAAGTCATACATATGTCTATTTTCACATGCACGTTGTCTCTCATTTATATGTGGTATAATTGTAGTAATAGAAATTTTGTTGTAAACATTTTTAGTCTCTTATTAACGGATAAGATTGAAAAAAATAAACCAATTTTATACGTTTTAAAACAGTTTATTAATATAAATTACCACAACATTTACACGGTTTGAAACCGAAAACCGACGCAATAACGAGAAACCGAAAAAAATGAACCGAAAAAACCGAGCGGTTTCGGTTTTTGGTTTTATAAAAACCGAATATTTCGGTCCGGTTTCGGTTTTAGCCAAAAACCGACCCAAACCGAACCGTGCACACCCCTAATAAAAAGTGTTTTTTTATATTAGGATAAAAATTTAATGGTATTTTTTTACATGAATATATAAAAAATATATATATTTATATAAATTCAGTTTTCGGTTCTGATTGCCAAACTCATATCCAACCTAAAAACCGAATTTATAGTTCGGTTCGGTTCTTTGTTCGGTTCGGTTGCTTTCGGTTTTCGATTATTTCGGTTTTTATGCTCACCCCTAGTGGAGTATGTTTGATATAGGGGAGATATTTGATGAGCTGGACAAACGTTCGGGGAGGTCTTTGTGGGATCATGAATTAAAATAAAACTTAATTTCAAAACTAGACAAAATAGTGAAGTTGCAAAAATCATTCATGTGGTTTATGGTTTGTGGCATTAATCATTCTTAGTCGATACTATTGGCACTAATCATTCTTGAGTGGTGAAACATTCGGCAAAAATCATCCCTCTCTAAGGATGATTTTTGCAAAAATATCCCCAATAAGGATGATTTTTTCAGGAATTTGGTCACTCAGGGATGATTAGTGCAAATAGTATCGGCTATGGATGATTAGTGCCACAAACTACAAACTACAGGGATGATTTTTGCAGTTTACTCTACTATTTTTGAGCAATTTGTACTTTGAGCGACTTCATTTTTATGTTTTATCTAATAAAGTCAAAAATATATATATATACTTAGATTTAAGTGCATGACAATTTTGAAAGGCTTTTAAGCCGAATATAGAACCACCAATTACAACTATTCATGTTGTCACATGTCGTGATAAGCATTGCGTAATAACACCGACTTCAAGTGATTGATAAAATTAGTCAGTTACGAGTATTATATGAAATGTAACTAGCAAGCGAGTAATCACTAGCCAAATCGTGTATTATTAGAAATTCAAGTGTAGCGAGTCTTTTTGAAGCGTTTAAGGGATTTACTAATATTTGAGATTTTGGCTTGCATTTACTAATATTTCGGATTTGGGCTTGGATTTAGTAATGTTTACCATTCATATAATTATGAAACATAATATAAATCTATAGATACTTTTTGCCGACTTAAATCACGCCTTAAAAACGTCATGCCGTCACATCTCACGCTAAGGCTTAAGGCTTAGCCATGCCGTCACGTCACGCCTCGCACTATTTATAACCTTGATGATGACAACACTTTGTGTTACAGTTGGTGCACTTCCTAGAAACAAGCTAAGATTCACAAACTCTCATTCGCTCAAAGAGCACGGCGACAAGACTTTGTTTATAATTAGTGCATCTACTATAGAGAACTTGAAAGTGTCACATGAATCTCAAAATTCTCATGAACTGTTATAGTATGTGTTGTGTTTTGCCTGTGAATATTTTAAGATGTCGTGTTTCAGCATGTGTTCACCTGATTAAGGTATATTTTGCTCTTTGTTGATAATTTTAGCCTATATCGAGTCGTGTTTGGATGATGGTCATAACTAGTTTTGGGATTCAACCTAGGTTGTCGGTCATAATTTATTTTTAAACTCATGGCATGAAAAAGATACACTATTCAATGTTTTGATGAGAAAAAAATAAATGAAGCAAAGAAAGTTGAGAGAAAAGAATTACTCCGCTTAGGACTTTGAAGTTATATCAATATAATGAGAAGGAAACACCTACTACTTATTATATCAAGTACAAACTAATTTTTTAGAAACACTAGCAAAAAAAACAAAAAAAAAACAAACTAATTTTTTACTATGGTTAAATAGTAGATATAAACCAAAGATCGATTGGATCTCTTGGTTAAAAAACCCTAAACTTATTAGTTTGTAATTTTCTTTTCTAGCTCCTTGCTAGCTTTTAATGAATTTCTGCCGTTCAAAAAAACTATCTCAAGATGTATGCACATACTCAGCTCGTTAATTTATCGCAAGTAGTTAACATGAACTCACAATCATTTTGGTTATAAAGATTTTCACAACGCGTGATACCATTTCAACACAAGTTTTTTGGTCTTAATACCATGTAAATGAAAAAATTTAGTAACGTGAGCTACAAGTAAAAATCTCACTTACTAGTGTTGAAGCTGTCGCCATTTTAACCAGCAAAAATGATGGCACGCGACAACATACTTCTCTCTGTGTTAGCTCTCGTGCCTGCACCACAAAACGGTCCGCGGTGGGCTTCTTTCAAAAAAAAAATTGTGTTGTATAAGTATTTTAGTGGTTTTGTGTGGACTCGTGACACCACTTTCATTCATGGAACCACTTTTAAATGAGGAAATGGTGTTTCGTGCGTTGTGATAGATTCTGGTGTTATATGAAAAAGTGCTAATATAACATTATTTTTGCCCATGGCACCAAAGTACCTAACGCTCATAGGGCTGAGCAAAACCATCCGAAAACCGAACCGAACCGACCATTTTCGGTTCGGTTTTCGGTTTTGTATATTTGTAATCTTCGGTTTCGGTTTTGTCGGCTCGGTTTGGGTTAAAACCAAGAAAAATACGCCTAAATTATCTATTCGGTTCGGCTTTTGTCGGTTTCGGTTCGGGTAAACATGTCAGGTCACCCCGTTTCGGGTAAACATGTCAGTTCACCCCAGTACCGGAAAATCGGTACCTATCAGGTACTTCCCGTTTTTTGTAGAATAAAAACAAAATTCTAGATTTCATGCTAGTAACTTGCTATGACGACAACAACAAAAAACAGGATATAACGTGCATTTTCGAGTGATTTCGAACCGAGGGATCATTATCATAAACCGAATCCTATACATCAATATTTAACATTAAGGTTTATATAAAAATGTATCATCTCTCTACATAAAATCAATATATACGAATTAGATTCAAAATAAACTAATAATCATTGATGTAACTATGTATACTGATATATGCGAATTAGAAATAATAAATTAATAATCATTATATACTAATAAATAATAATAAACTTTATGTGCTTAATTACACATACCTTTTACCTATTAAAACGAGCCTAAATGACCAAAAACGGACATAAAATGCCAAATATATGTTTGTTTTGCTTTGTATACTGTGCAGGTAAACTGGAATTCACTAAAGGGACAAAACGTAGCCAATAACGAGCCGAGAATAGAATGAGGTAATAATGTAAAAAGTAAAAAAGCAAAGTTCAAAAATGTCAAATCAACAAAGTCAAAAATGAAGCCGAAAACCAAAGAAATGTATCGAGCATCTCGTACCTATTTTAATGGACCAAGAAGCCTAATAAGCCTTGTGGTTAATGTAAAAGCCAAATTCATCTATAATTAACCCGGCCCAAATATAGGTCCAAACATATTTAACCGTTAAGCCATAGTGGTTCATGGATAATCCATGTGAAAGAATGGTTCCTTATGAACAAATTCTTTTAAAACTAGAAAGCCAACAAATGGCATTTCTAGTGACTACCATATTTCCTAACTATCAATAATACTAAGTATATCATATATCAATCTATTATTTTACGTAATTAGAGAGTGAGACGTACCTTAGCCTTCAAGAGTAATTTCTTTAAAATCTTCACGGTAGCAAGCTTTAAGGATTTATGGAAATCCTATTATGAGTTCTTCAATTCATTTGACGAAGACCAAAGGATGCTAGTAGATGATTAAACTCGGAAGATGTGATAACTTAGCCATTTGGTCCCCATCGTTTCATGGGTCCGAAGTTATTGTTTCCGAACATGTTTTGCATTTGATTCGGACACATGCAAGGTGAACATCTTCCACATTGAGTAAAGCTTGGTTGATGTGGATGATTCCACATTGTGTGATTAGTGTTAGAGTAGTTTGGTCTACCTTGGTCTCTCCTAGGTTGAGGTGTTTTGGAACGAGGGTGAGAGTTATCCTTTCTTCTCGGAGGAGGTGTTTTAGACCTCATTGTGGGTTTAGTAAATCCAACTCCGGGTTTTAAGGAAGGTTTGTAAAAATGTTTTACCTCATCATCACTTGCAATAGGAATTTTAGTATTGTTTATAAGTATAAATTTTGGTTTTGAGCTTGGGTTTGATTCTATTAATTTTTCTTTTGACTCGACCTCTTACAAAATTTACTTGTTTGGTTTCGCTAGGTGACCTTTTGGTAAAATTAAATCCTAAACCGGATTTATCTCCGGAAGGTTTTTAAGAACTTATTATTTTCTTAAGTGAGTGACTACTATCATTAAATTGATTTAGCCTAGATATTTCTTTTCTAAGCTTCTCATTTTCAAACCTAAGATCTTGACATAATTTACATTCTTCATTTACTTCCTTATCTTTTTCTAACCTAGATAATTTATCTTTTAATTATAGTGCTTCATTTTCTAATTTTATTTTAACTTGTTTTAAAGTTTTATTTTTTAGCCATGACTTTTAGTCCTATTTTGCATAGTCTACTTTATTCACTATCTAAGTCATTTTCGTCTAATGATGATTGGTCATCATTAAAGTATTCGGTTTCGGAAAGCACCTCATTGGAAGCTTTAGCCATAAGACACTTTTCGTCCTTTGTCTTCTCTGTAACATTTCGTATTTTCAGGTCATTTACGACGTCATATATTTCACTAATTATTTTTTTCTTTCTCGTACGTGTTTACTTTTAATTTTAATAGTTAAGTTAAATCGCGTAAGCTATAAATCAACAATCAACGTAAACGGACACCAAACGAATTAAAGTTTACGTCAAGTAATCATTATATTATTTTTACAAAAGTAATAATCAACTTTTTATATTTTATTTTTATTGGTTGCGTAAAACGTTTACGTTTCGCAATTAAATACATTCAGGCATACCCGGAAGCACCAAAACTTTTCTACGCTTCAACAAATACCTATGTTTATTCCTAATGCTCAAAATTTATAGAACTTTACCTACATTCATCACTTGAGCCGAACCTTACACGAAATAAATAGACAAATACATACATTTTACAAAGTATACATTTTATTTACAAACTACAACTTATACATTATCAATATATACTTTCATTTTTCCTTTATTAATAACTAGCTAAACATTCCTCCTCATTATCATGGGATAACTCCTTCTTTAGGGGACCAAGAGACCAAGTTAGTGAAGACTAACTTAGTCTTCCTTAAGACCCTCTTCCTTGTTTTGCTCTACATGTCTTTGACTAGCTTTTTATGCATATAAGGTCTTTAGCTAGTAACATACACACACACTTCTTATTATCAAGGTGAAAACACAAAAACTCCTCCCTTTTCCCCCTCTTTGGCCACGGCAACACCAAGAACACCACCAAATCCATACCAAATTTTATTTAACACATTTACACACATTCCTACTATATATCTAAGATGTCCTAAGAAGATTTGAAGGCTTGGTTAAGTCTTTACAAGTGTTAAGCAAGAAAATGGAAGATTAGGGTTTAGGATTTCAAGATCTTGCAAGCTTTGGTTTATAATCTAAACAAGGGTTTGGATTGTGTTGGTTATCATATTACATCACCATAAGGTTATCTAAAACCCTTTATGTCTTTACATTCATCATTTTATGCATATATGGGTTCTATATAGAAAATCACCATTAGGATGCTTTTAAACATGTAAAACATATTTTTGCTTGTGATTATAATTTTGTACACTTATTCATGTGTTATGTGGTTGAATATATTATGGTATAATGGCTTGTGGAAGACTTGTGATTAATTTATGTAGTTAAAAAGTATATAAAAACAAAGTTATACAAATAAACTCAAAAGATATATAAGGGGCTGTTTTGGTCCGAATTTTTGGACATGGATTTTATATTTTATAAAAATAGTACGTCTCATGACGATTCCAAAATGATAAGAAACTCGAAAAACCGATTTATAACGAAAAAGATACGACGATTACAAGTTTACGATAATTAATACTTTTATAAAAATAATTTTATAAAAAGTTACTGTTCATCAGGGACTTTATTTTTGGAAAAACATCATAAATAAATAGAACTTTTAAATACGAAGACGTACTCGAAAGAATCGCTAAAAACGGAGTTAAAACGAATAAGTTACGACATTTACGAGATTTACGATAACTAAATCTATAAAAATAAATATATAACTGTTATGAACAGTAAAATCACTATTCATCAGAAAAACTCAAATTTTGAAAATGTTATATTTTGATAACTCGTCTTAATACGAAGGCGTGGACGTAAGAAACGAAAGAAACGGACTAAAAACGAGAAAGTTACGCCAGTTTTACTAAAGTATACTTATAAACGTTTTTACTTTATAAATATGATTTCACTAAAACGATTAGATGGTGATGTAGCTATATAGAATTATATGTGGTATTAGTTAATCAAAGTACTATATTACTAGGGAGTTTCATAATGAGGCCTCTTCGGGGTGGCGTATCGACGAGTTGTTGGATTTACGATTTAAAGTGTCCTAGCTCCTCATACGTCACTACATGACCTCTTAATTATGATAGCCCGAACGATAGTATGATGAGCTATACGACCTATAAATAATCAAAGTGTTTAGTACTTATACGACCTATATTGGATTAGGTTGCCTTCGGATTCCTTCGTGACGCATTTTTCTATTGTGAATACTTGTTGATTACCATTCACTCGAGGTGAGTTCATAGCCCCCTTTTTACTACGTGATTGTTTTACAAAATCTACGGGGTGAATTACATTGCTTGTTTTACTATTGGACACAAGTGTTTTTCTAAGTGTTTTCAAAGTGTTTACAAAGTGTATGCTATCCAGATTACTGCCTGAATATTATTGCTAAGTTACCTTATTGCCGTGAAGTCCCTATTTATCATGAACCGTTAATTGCTATTGTAGTAAGCGCGAGTGTTGTGGATAGATCTATCGGGACTGACAATCCCCACCTTTCCTTGGGTCACTAGTTTGATCAAGGTGCATTTAACATTGAGAGGTGTTAGGTTGTTGGCAAGCATCCTATATTCTGATTGGGGCACAAATCTAGTTAAGGCTTCGGGGTCATGAGCTTAGTGCAATAATAAACGTTTTGGACTACTGAATGTGTTTCAGAGTCTACTATTACTTCGATCTTGTGGTCCACCCTTTTTACCGATAAACCTATGATTTCACTCAACCTTTGTGTTGACTTTTAGCATGTAATTTCAGGTCCTAGGGTATGAAGATTGGACTAGGGTAGCCACGTTGCCTTAGCGGCAGTGGCTATAGGCTCTGCGAGCTCCCCGAGTTGCAACCGCATCCGTGTCTATCGCATGTGACTTGTAGTGATGCTGTCTATAGTAGCATCTCTCGTCGATACTTTGTGGACACTAGTCAGTTGATATCCTTATCTTGAAAAACATTCTAAGTCATCTTTTGGTTATTATGAATGCTCTCTTGGTCTTAACGTTACAATGTCTTGTGAATGTTTTATGACCTTATAATACATATGGGACCATAATGTAATACAACTCTGATATTTTGCGTATGCATCGAATGAAATCTTGTCTTAAACGTCCATTTATGGTCGTTTCCTATATCTTGATTGTCGAACTTTGACATAGCACCCCATTGTTACAATTCCGCTGCTACCTGATTTTGGGGGTATGTTACTCTTTTCGTCCTTTGTCTTCTCCTCTATCTTCGTCGCTATCACTCAAGATCCTCAACAAACGCCTTTTGTTTTGATTTTTGATAGTTTCGGACATTGTCTGCGATGGGATGATTTTGGATCTCCACACTTAAAGCATTTTCTATCGCCCAATTGCCATTTTTGTCGTGTCTTTATTTATTTGAATGATTTTTTTTCTTTTTTTTTTTCTTTTTCATTGTGGTTGTCTTATGAATCGTCCTCGTCTTTTGAAGAATTTCTTGAAGTCTCTTACGGCCATGGCGTATTCTTCATCTTCACTATCGGAGGTTGAGCTATCATCATCACTAGATTCCTTTCTAGCTTTCAAGGCAATAGATCTACTTTGTTCTCTTTTGCTTTTGACGGTTTCGGAATCTTTCTTAATTATTTCTTCATAAAACCTTCAATTGTCAATGAGTTCGTTCAAGTGATAGAGTTGGTTAGATTCTTTGATTCTTCACTCGTCAGTGAATTTTTACGCGGCCATTTAGGATGTAATGCCCTAAGAAATTTCCTAACACAATTCTTGCTAGAAAAACCTTCATCAAGTGCTTTTAGACTAGTAATAATAGTGTTAAATTTAGCAAAGGCATTATCTATTAATTCCTCTTCCGGAATCATGAATTGTTCATATTGTTGAACAAGAAGATCTATTTTGTTTGCTTTGACTTGATTATTACCTTGATGAGTGATTAACAAAGTATCCCAAATTTCTTTTGCGGTTTGACACATAAAAATTCTTTCATATTCTTTACGTGGTAAAGCATTATAAATTACCATTTTAGCTTCATTATTTTTAGCAAGTTTCTTTTTAAGATCATCGTTTTGTTTATGAAAAGGTACAATTTCATCCTTTTTAGTTTCGAGATTATTTTGAATAGGAGGAAAATCACCATCGGTAATAACATGCCAAAGATCTAGATCTTTTGACTTCACATAAGTTTCGAATCTATTTTTCCAATAAATAAATCCATCACTTTCAAATAGTGGTGGTCTTTGCATAGATTGTCTTTCTAAATATTTTTCCGATTCCATAGATCGATTCAAGTTTTAAAATACAATTTATTTTAAAAATTTATTGACGTGGTCTCGATTTTCCATTGTGGAAAAACTAGAGGGGGATTGAATAATTGAATAATTTACTGCGTTTTAATTTTAATGTTTATGTTGTTTATTAACTTATATTTGACTTTTATGTATTCAATACTTGCACAATATTGAAATTAATTAAATGAGTAGAACAAATAAAGAAATAAGAGATAAGAGTTAGAAAGATCAAACCACAACACAAAGATTTATAGTGGTTCGGTTACGAAGCACCTCTTCGCCCTACTCCACTCCTCGAGTACCTAACTCGAGATTTTTTTAACTATGGTCAACGAACTCCTTATGGCGAGAAGAGGAGGAAAAGAAACCGTACACAACGTTCGCTTATATCAATTTTCGACCACTAAGCTTTATGTCGAGTTTAATCTTAGCTAGAAACCAAAACTATCTCGATTCTACAACTTTTCACTACTTTCACGACTTCCACAACACAAACTACACAGCTTTTAACGCCTTAGTATTCTCACCACATAATGCCACTACTTCACTTTTACTTTCACACCTAACTATCACAACTTGGATGAATCACTAAGATTCAACTATACTTACAACAATCATCAAGATCTATCTACTACACAACTTTACAAGATTTACAAATGATTTACAAGTTATGATATGGATGCAACAAGATTGCAATACACACTTGAGGTGTAATACTTCTTCACTTGATGATGGAAGTATTATTCTCTTGCACTTGAGGAATTGAGCTTGGATCACTTGGAAACAAAGCTTTATGATTAAATGATCAAAGGATTTTAATAAGATGTGTGGGCTGTTTTTGATCAGAAAGAATGAGTGCAAAAGGTGGAGTAAATAGTAGGAAAAGTGTCTAGTATTTATAGGACATTCTGGAGGCGCGTCTACCTATGGGTGGTCCCCTTAAAGATAAGGGGCCGCCCTATACTAGGCGCTCCCCAGTTTGTCCTTTTGTGTAGGGGGAATTTTCTGGAACTTTCTAGCCGTTTTAGGTCCGAAAATTTGAATTTCAAAATGTTTATTTTGAATAAAACATTTTTTTAATTGTAGAAAATGTTTTGTAATGTTTATAAAAATGTTTACAACATTTTATAAAGGAGTGGATGAATTAAAAGTTTCATTGGATCATAAATGCATTATGCATTTTATTGTCATATTCATACCTTTAAGTGATATAATTTTCGAAATGAAAATTTACTACTAATTACTTGTTTACGTTTAATCTACATTGATCGTTTTTTATATGTTTTGTGATTATCAAAACGTAAAGATGTGAAAAATATTAATAATGTTTTTAGGCATTATTTCTATCAACAAATAGAGTTAGCTACATAAGAACAAACAAAACAGTTAGCAAAGGTCGAACCTGATACAAAGGAAAACGCACGACAAACAGAGATAACCGGAGGCTGAATGTGAGGTGAAGACCGAACAACAGAGATAACCGGAGGAGTGGGAACACGAGTGTTCTCGCTAAGGTCAACAACTTCCTTTTCAAGATTTGCTGCTTGGGATTCCCCAACAGCGGTGCCGGAGGTAGCTTTGGGGACAGAAGTAACAGTTTCCTCCACAAGCTTGGGTGCGACATGGTGAAGGGGAGTGATAGAGATGGTTTTGTCAGATCCGGAATTGGCGGTCTCTTGATTCTTACGAGCTCGCTTTTTGCGGGGTACGGCAGAGTTCTCTTCCCCGGTGCGTTTCATTTAAGCCTTTGCTAAGCTTTGTTTATCCTTTTTCTCCCGATCGGCCGCGATCTTGGAGTTAGGTTTTTCAACGGCCATCTGAGCAGGACTCTTCTCAGGAATCTGGTCGCCTTCGGCCAGGGGAGGAGTTACATGAGACAGAGAACGTTGGTTTTCCAGGACAAGCTCCTTGGTTTTGCTCACGATCGTCCCATTTCATTCCAGAAGTTGCAAGAAGTCGTCCATGGAGATCACTGCGAGAAAAAGTCTGCAAACAAAGCAAAGATAAGAAGCGAAGACGAAGGTTAGTAATAATAAATAATGAAACCCCACGATATTTATTACCCTGCCCTTCGGAATCCTTGATCACATGACGCAGATCTGGGTGTCGACAAGTTGTGGTCAATCCGCACAAGTATAACAAGTGACGATGAGGGGGACGAAGAAGAACAATGGGAGTAGCCAACCGTTCGGCATGTTCCTCATTATAGTTATTGGGGAAGTCATCCCGAACATCGGTGTCTGAATGCCTCTAGGGCATGGCATCCGGCATCGCCCTCCGGTTGATTAAAAAAAACTTTTTCTTCCAGCCTTTCAAACTCGAAGTGACCTCTTTGAAACATTTCTTCGAACGGCCACCGGTCTTGTTTTCGAATGAGAACAAGTGACCTTGTTTGCACAACTTGTAAAACACACGAAACAAAGAAACAGTGGAGGGGATGTCCAAGCTTCGACAACGGATCTCGAATAAGATCACTCGATTAACCCCCATCGACACACGTTGAGAGACATGCACCCCAAAATGTTTTATGACGGCAAGAAAGAAGGTCGAGAAAGGAATACGCAAGCCTCCTTGTTCAAGATGCTCGATGTATATTCTAATATACCGGGATGGAAGTTTATCCATGGTTAGACCCGAGGGAGAAAGACGAGGGTGCAGATCCATATGAATGCAATATTCTGTTATCGCATCCTTCAACTCCTTGGAAGTAAGTGTAGAGGTATAAGTGTGCATATCAAATTTTTACATGACCACAGCCCGCGAACTCTCTGGAGCCATCTCACCAGGTTCACTCTCGGACATGATCACAAAAAAAAGGGAAGTAGATAGAAAAGGTATAATAGGGCGCACCTGGGGAAAGTAGAAAGAACCGGATGATGAGGGAGTTGTGAGAGAGTGGTTCGTAAGAAAAGAGTGTGTGTGAATAAAGGAAAAGTAAATACAAATGAATTTGAGAGAATGTGTATTTATACCCTCTCTACCTTGAAAATAGGAAGCGGCACGTCGTATCAAGGAAGGAACGAGAAGCGTGATCGCAGCCGTCTATCACGATAGTGTGTCACACGTGGCGTGATCGTGGCTTAAGGTGGAATACGAAACGCCGTTGCAACCTTTGAACGAAACGCGAGGCCCATGGGCCCATAATCGCCAAGGGCAAAGCCAGCCCAAGAACTAAGAAACAAGCCCATCCCACGCACTCACTAACAAAATAAGCCGATGACAACCACCAAATTATCCCGGTCAATAAATGGTCGGACGAACAAAAATGGAGGAAAGAATATTTTCTAATTCCGAAACAACAATTTGTAAATGTTGCATCATCAATATATCAACTAATAATACAACAATGGGGGGACATGTTCGTGTATGTACCGGACACTATGTGCCGGACTGTACTATATCTGGTGGTATCTTGACCGGACCTCACTTGAGGACAAATGGTATGCAACAGGGATGACGCGAATAAGGACAATACCCCACAGGTACTATCTCTATCCTAAGTGCGCACGTAAGGTCGCTATCTCACATGTATTGTCTTCACCCTAAAGGACGAGCCTGACACCCCGTCTGATACGATGATCTAGTGGGCCCCACGCATGCGTCATGCGTCAGGTGTCAGGTTAACCATTGACGACGTCATCCAGGTACATCCTTGGGGTAGTATAAATACCCGTAGCTCATTTATTGCATTTCTAACTAATTCTCTGACACCACAAAATTTACACATACATTTTGCATATATCAGCTTCTTACTCTCACGTCGAAGCTTGGTCTTAAGGTCGCACCTGGGACGAGGCTAACGCGTGTTGTCTTTTGTGTGTAGGAAGTTCGAACCACCAACTGTCGGAGGGGACTCCGATGTACCCGAATGCCGGAGATCAAGATTTTACTTCAACAATATACATAAGAAATAGTAAATTAGTTTAATATATATATTTTCTTTTACAATTATCTAGTTTTAGTAAAAAAAAAATTGTTTTGAGCTTGTAGTCTTGTACCTTCAAATAAATATTATTAATTTTAATCGAAACCATAATCTACGCATTTGCTTCTAATATATCAGTGTTTAAAGACAAATTGGTCCTATAAGTATATTGAGATTATATGAAACGTACTTTTGCCATCATTTAAGTTTTGTTAAGTTGATACTCGAGTCGTGCTTGCATGCAAAACTAAAATTAACATGTTGCTTGTTTATGACATATAATAAAGGCATTTTTTGATCATATCACCGAGGGCAACGAAAAACTTAAGACCAGCCTATAATGTTATAACACATGTTACATACACTCCATGTTACAATGCTTAAAACAATGTTTGTTACAATGCTTAAAACAATGCCTTTATAACATTATTTTGGTTCTCATGCAATGATAGTATGATACGAAGATAGAGAGTGTTTTACAAGACAAGCAAAGCATTGCGGGTCCTACTTTTGACGGTGATAGAGGCGCCACGAACCAAATTCATCCCGTTACAACAACAAAACAAATGCACAGCTGTTTGTAACTTTTTTTTTTATTAAATAGTTTCTTCATTCATAATTGTACAACTTATTAAAATACAAATATAAATTATTGCTGGTCAGATTTTAGTTGGTTCGATATCTATATTTTTGGTTCTTTTTGCGATTACATTTAAGAAACAAGGACACAAATCTTTATTCTCTGTGTTTACAAATTACAAGACGTGAGTATCCATTATTTAAGTTTTTACTTTAAAAGTAGTAATTCATCAAACATACTTGAT
>BQNB010023901.1:45027-61298 GCA_026074375.1 Tanacetum coccineum | reverse complement strand
TCGTCCAATGGTTTGTTGTATAATTTGCCACAAACAAACAAAAATGGTACAATCGTCCTTTTTTGTCTTCAAGAGAAACTAACAAAAAAACGAATCGTCCTTGTAGCGAGAAAGATGGATCTATGTCTCTTTGTTTTTCAAACGTTAGACCACAAAGATGATAACAAGATTCACTTAGAAAATAAGCTAACTTTAATAAGCTTGTAATAAGCTCGTTTATCACAAGAATAAGCGTCAAAAATAAACTAAAATCTCAAAGTTAAGCCGAGAGACAATAAGCTCAAAACCTTTTAAGCAACATGGAAAAGTCCTTAATAAGCGACGAAAACACAAAAACAAGAACTAAGGATTTGTGAATGAAAGTTTGAATCTTTTTATTGTAACTAAGCTCAAGCCAAATAGACCAATCAATAAGCAAAAACCGTCCTAATAGAATAAGCCCAATGTATTAGCCCAAAAGAATGAATGTTAAATCAAAACCGGATAATGTAGAAACAATAGAAATGATTTTAACTAAAAATGTGATTATTCACTGATTTCTAAATCGTTATATGAAAACAAACAACAAAAAAAAAGAAAAAAAAACGTGGTAATAAGTCCACAATAAGTCGAAATAAGCTAAACCAAATACCACAACTTATCACTAAACCCACCCGAGGCGAGTGATACCAAATGTCGAACCCCGTAATCACCTTCACTTCACCATTGATATAAGAAAAATAAGATGAGAAGATAATGAAAGAACTTTAGAGAGAGAAACAAGAGAGAGAAAGTACAGAGAAAATAAAGAGATGGTTGAATTCTAAGTGTGTGTGAAACAAATGAGAACCAACACCCTCTCCACACTTAGAGAGGGGTATTTATACCCATGTTGCCAGATGGGCTTTTGACTTGGGTTGGGCTCGAGTTTACTTGGGCTTTTAAGCCCGTAACACGTGATATATTAGATTACATTAAATGAGCCCGATTCCCGTTCTAGCCTATTACAACATTAATATATAAATGACCGAGACCTAATATTCCTAATGAACGAACTTCTCGTTCGAGTCAATATTTTTGAGGCTAACAGGTTTAACATAGAATAGAATTAACTTAGTTCAGATAACCAAAATATTAATAAATTAAAAGATTGTTTCTCGCTCTTAGTGATCGAAACCCTACTTACCACGAAACTCCCATTGACCAGGTACACTGCCGTTAAAGTGTTGTTTTTGGTAAAGTCGGTAAAATATAAATTTAAAACTTAAAATATAAATTACAACCACACAACGACACATCATCACTTCTGTAATAAAATAATGGAAAAAACTATGAAACGATACGGTATCACTCATCTATTTTCTACATCCTATCATCCTCAAACAAGCGGACAACTTGAAAATACAAATAGAGCCTTAAAAAGAATTTTTAAGAAAGTAGTAAAAGATAATCCTACAATCTGGTCAAGAAAACGCGATGATGCTCTGTGGGCATTCAGAACCGCTTACAAAACACCCATCGGAACTACACCTTATAAACTCTTATATGGAAAGAACTTGTTAATGCAAATAATGTCTAAAAAACGTTATTTATATTTTTTGACCTCTCAACGTTTTGATAATAACAAAATGTAAAAACGTTTACGATAAAATTAAACATTTACAAATTATTAATCGTAAAATTCCATTTCTAAGATTAGTAATCACTTAAGGTATGAACAAACAAATCATTAAGCATGATTAGTGATCAAGAAAATATATTTCTCTTATCCATCAAATTTTTACAAAAGAATTTCACAAAAATAATTATACAAAATATTTTCTAATTAAAAGAAAAGTTTTATTAAAAACTTAAAATTTGAAATTCAAAATTTCCCCCCAAAATGGAATGTTCCATACCAGATACAACATTCCCCACAAAAAGACAAAAAAGGGAGCGTAGTCTACTCGACGACCCCCTTATAGGCAAGGCGGCCCCCTTATATATTTGGGACCGTCAGGACCGCCCCAAGTGACCGTTAGATTTTCTTGTCTATAAATACTGCTCAATTCCTTGCAGAAAATTAGACATCTTTGCATGATATTTTCAGATAACTTTATCTCTCTAAAAATCTTATTTCTCTCTCTAAATCTCTTGATCGCTAACATTATTAGATATTGTTTCAAGTGATCTAATCTCTTCTTCTCATCTCTTCTTTCTCATTCAAGTGCAAGAGAAGAACATTCGTATTCGCCAAGAAACAAATTGTTATTTAGTGATCTCTCCTCTTTTCTTCTAAGTATCAAATCTCTATTGTAATTATCTTGTATATTTTTGTGATTCAGATTGTGTGTAAATCCGATAGTGTAGATCTAGTGATTGTGTATTGATTGTGAAGTGGTAGATTGGTTCTAGCTAAGAGTACGACTCGACATTTAGCTTAGTGTCGAAAAACAAAGTAAGCGATGTGTAAACGGTTTTTTCCGCCTAAAGGGAGCTTGTTGACATAGTGAAATCTCGAGTAGGATACTCGAGGAGTGGAGTAGGGCGAAGAGGTGCATCATAGCCAAACCACTATAAAATCTTGGCGTCTTGGTTTGATTGTTCCTTTCCTTATTTTTTCATATTATTGTCATTGTTATTTAGCTTTAGTTTAGATTGTTGTATTATTTGTTCATATTGTGAATTGGTTAAACATACGACTCGAATCTAATTTTTTTTGAAAACAAACTTTTAAAACATAAACCAACTTGTAAACTATTCAACCCCCCTTTTAGTTTCCACAATTGGTATCAAGAGCCAAGGTCACTCAAGATTTTGAAAATATACTGTATTTTAAAGCTTGGATCAATCTATAAATTCCGACAAATATTTAGAAGGGCAATCTATGCAAAGACCACCACTTTTTGAAAGTGATAGTTTTATTTATTAGAAAAATAGATTCGAGACATATGTTAAATCAAAAGATCTAGATCTTTGGCATGTTATTACCAACAATGATTTTCAACCTATTGAACAAAATCCGGTAACCAAATTATATGAGGTGATCCCTTTTGAAAAACAAAGTGATGATCTTAAAAAGAGACTTATGAAAAATAATGAGGCTAAAATGGTTATTTATAATGCTTTGCCTAGAAAAGAATATGAAAGAATTTTCATGTGTAATACGGCAAAAGAAATTTAGAAAACATTGTTAATCACCCACCAAGGTAATAGTCAAGTCAAAGATAATAAGATCGACCTTTTGGTTCAAAAATACAAACAATTCGTCATTTCCGAAGACAAATCTATAGATAGTGCTTTTGCTAAATTTATTACTATTATTACTAGTCTAAAAGCTCTTGATGAAGGTTACTCTAGCAAGAATTATGTTAGGAAGTTTCTTAGGGCTCTACATCCTAAATGAAGAGCAAAGGTCACGGCGATTGAAGAGTCGAAAGACTTAACGTCACTATCTCTTGATGAACCCATCGGGAACCTCAAAGTTCACGAAATGATCATCAAGAAAGATTCTAAAATAGTCAAAGCAAAAGTTGAAAGGAAATATCTTGCTTTAAAGGCTAAGAAAGAATCTAGTGATGAAGAGTGTTCGAGTTTCGAAAGTAAAGATGAAGAATACGACATGGCGGTAAGAGACTTTAAGAAGTTGTTTAAGAGAAGAGGTAGATTCGTGAGACAACCTCGAAACGACAAAAAGACGTTCCAAAGAAGCTGAGATGACAAAAATGGTCAAAGTGATAGAAAATGCTTTAGATGCGGTGACCCGAATCATCTTATTAGAGAATGTCCAAAACCACCGAAAGACAAGAACCAAAGAGAATTTGTCAGAGGTTCTTGGAGTGATATCGGTTAAGAAGATGATGAGAAAGTCAATAACGAAACGTGTCTCATAGCTCAAGCATCAAGTGAGATATTGTAACATCCGAGAATTTTCGAAATTTTGAATGACGATTTCAATCTTTGACTTTTAGGGTCTGGCTTGACTTATAAGAACGACCATCTAAATCACGTTTTCACGACTCGGACTCTAAAGCAATTTGCTGTGGAATGATATTCCTGACAACTTTTTAGTTTTGACCGAGACCCGAAAACAGTCAGAAGGTGACTGAAATGCCCTCGCAAGATTTTAGAATCAAGAACGAGTACCGGCACAAAAATAATTAAATTTGTTTTGTTATTTAATTATCAGTATTTATTTAATAAAAATATTAAATAAATTATTCATCATTTTAATGAAAAGCGTTGTGATAACGCAAATGCTCGAGCTTAAATCCATTCTATTGCGGACAAGACGTAACCGGTTCACAAAACGAATAACAGATATTTTATTTAATGTTATAAAATATTTCTGAAATATTATCAAATAAATACTCATTTTTATCGGAAAAATGATTTGAAAAACAATGGCGCGAGTTTCGCGACTCGAATCATCCGTTAAGTCGTCCAAACAAGTCCCGAACCACTTTTATCAAAACTATATAAAGAAAGTTACAAAATGAACCCTCAACTATATTAAACTTATCACTTTATATTAAAGTTTTAATATAAATATAAAGTTTTATATTAAATTTTTTTATAAATCATTTCATCTCAAAATTTTACACACATAATTTTACATCTCTCTCTCCCTTCTCTCCCATTATATCCGGCCGTCACCTTTTCCGGCCAACCGCCGCCGGAAAAGTTTTCCGGCGAAGACCAAAAATACTCCTAACCTTCCGATCTATCCGATCCTCACTACCACTCTCCTCCACGCGCCACCCCACCACTGCCACCAACCCCACAGCCACCACCACCAAAGGGTGCGTGTGGTCTTGTTTTGCACCAACAGGGTGCGTATGGTTTCAGGGTTTAACACCTCGAAAGGGTGCGTTGGGTTTGGTCTCACCACCCCATAAGGTTGCGGTTGTTTTGCTCAGCCACCTGAAAGGGTGCGTTTTGGTTTGATACCACCACCAACAGGGTGCGTTTTGGGCTGTCACGAACCAACCGGGTGCATTGGGTTCATGACACAACCAAGGGGTGCATCGGGTTTGTGGGTAACAGCCGAAGAGGGTGCGTTGGTTTGGGTTCACAACCGACGAGGGTGCGTTGGTTGGGCTGTAAAACAGCTGGGTTGGGTTGGTTGGTTGGCTGTCATTAACAGCCGGGAGGGGTTGTTTGGTTGGTTTCACAGCCGAAATGGGTTGCGTTTGGGTGGCAGTCAACCCACCATAAGGGTGTGTCGGGTTTAGCAGTCACCACCCCCCAAGGGTGTGGTTTCGGGTTAAAACCACCAACAAGGGTGCGTTGGTGTTCACACAAAAAGGGTGCGTTCGGGTTGGTCTTCAAAAACGCAGCGGGTGTGTTTGGTTCTGTGGGTAAAGCCCCAAAGGGGTGTTTGTTTCTGGGAAAAGCCCATATAGGGCTGTTTGGTTCAGCCGTTATGGTGCGTTTGGGTTGGCTGCGAAACAGCCATGGTGCGGTTGGTTTAAAATAAAATAGCCATAAGGGCGTTTGGATCTGGGTTTATGCATAAAAGGGTGTGTTTGGTTTGGTTGTTAGCGCCAACAGGGGCGTTTGGTTGGGCAGAAAACAACATGAGGGGGTGTTTGTTTGGTTATGTAGTTGGAGCGGTTGGTTTAGCGAAACAACAAGGGTTCGTTTCGTTTCTACACTTGACTAATAAATATAACACGAGACTTTATAAATTATAAAATCGGATTAAATGGTGGTTAATGGTTAAATAAATGTGTCATATATTATTTAGTCTCGCCGAATTATATATATTGATCACACGAGTAGATTGCAACACGGATTGATTGAAAAATGATTAAATTATATAAATTAAAGATTGTTAATTTGTAACATTTCGATAACCGGATAAACAAATGGAAACTATACTTTTACAATTGGGATAACTATTTTAGCAAACCGTAACCGTCAAAGAAGTAGTATACTAGATATAAAAGAATTATTTTATATTTAATAATTGTACGGACTAGGAAATTTACATCATAACCTTGTGAAAAGCTTTAAAGACAAATTTGGCATGATTTATAACTTTAAACCGTACGCTTACTTTATGGCTAAAATGTTTTATTATTTAAGTGGTGATTTTCTAAAAACGTGTCGAATCATTTTGTGTAATCATTTACTCACGTTTCCTAAATAAAATTTGCAAGGTATTATATATTTCAAATTATTCTTTTGATTGTTTGTCTTATTATATAATTCATCATACGAATTTATATAATTGCTTATTTTTCATATGTAATATATACGGGATATATTACATACTCTGCTATATGATTCATCGTATGAATTACATATGCTTTTCGATTTATTTATTTAACCAACCACCAAACTATTACAACTTTAAATCTAAATCTTTTATCAACGTGTCACGTTGACGTGCTCATTCATCGGAAAACCAAGTACATCATCCTAGGCTAGTGGGTCTTAGCCGTTAGAAAAACGTTTAACTTCTCGGTCGAGCCGTTCTGTTCTCCGTTTCGACTTGTACTTAATGTGTACATTCCCGCCAATCGTTCTTCATCATCGATGTGAGTTTATAGCCCCTCTTTCACTTGTTTTACATTTACTTTACAAATCTCGGGGGAGAACACATGCTAAATATAACTTGTTTACATACTCATTACGAACTCGATTGCTTGATTTATATCACACTATTTTCTACTTATGGATTTAAGTACTCAAAGCTATTTACAATACGACAGTTTAATTTTATTGACACAAGTGTTTTCGGTTATCTACTCCTGTTTACATGTGCCTAAATAACATAACCTACCTGCCCATTTATCATGAACTGTTAATTCTTGACCGGGAGGACCGGTGAGGGAGCGCGAGTGTATAAATAGATCTATTTGGATTGACATCCCTATTCGGTGATAGCGCTCACCATTTCGACTTATTGAAACAAACGATGCATACAGTTGGAACAATTTGGATTTTACGGTTTGGAACATCTACACGGGCCTTTATTTTGCATTAAATTTGCATACATATATGTCAGTCTCAGTGTCATGAGCTATAGTGCAACATAGATATTATTTACGTGGTGCTAGTTTTTGTTATAGTAGACCCATACATTCTGAAATATCAACGTTCTCACTGTCCATACTAACTTTTAAACATTACTAATTTCGGAACAACTTTTCATTATATTGCGCGAAGCAATAAACACTAAACTCTGTTGGTTCTACATCTACACTTGCACTCTTGGCGATTATTATAAGATTGAAATGGTCAGACAAACTGATGGTAAAATCTATGATTCCAACATTTATATTTTATATTTAACAAAACTCTGTGAACTCACCAACTTTAATGATAAGCATCCAATAACATAAATAAGCAACAATAAGCAAATACAAACAGTCAATAAATAGAATAAGCCAAAAATAAGCTAAGACAGATTTTAAGCTAAACTTGTAAATAGAAAATTTACAAAAGCCCTTGTTCAAAACAGGGCAAATAAGCTGATCTATAAGCTCTAGCTTGTCAAAGACAAGCTGGTGAAACTCATAAGCCCATCCAGGTTTGGCTTATCATCCATTTTCAGCTTTTTTTGAGTGACTTTTGGTAAAAGGCTTTAACACTTCAAGCTATGGAAAAGCTTCAATAGTTTAAGCAAACAGCTTAAGTATAAGTTAAAAAGAGCTTTTGTGAGCTTATCAACGTTTTTAAAACACAAATGACATTAACTTTAAAACAAGATTTTCATAAAAACTTGACTTTCATTAAACTTTAAATCTGAGTACAAGGTTAAAAAAAAGGTACAATAAGCTAAAGTTAACTAATATAAGCTGAAAATTAAAACTAGATTAAAACTACATGCCTCAAGGGCTTACAAAGGGACCTATTTATATAAGAAAATTCCAAGTCTTGGGTCTTCAATATGCTAGTTATTTGAGTGAGCCAGGAGGTGTGCTTGTTGTGTGAGTAAGTCTCAAAGTCATCATAGCCCTTCATTTTGCTTGCTCTCTAATTCCATCAATCATAGCCATCTATTATTTGTCTTCATTCATTGACGAATGGTGTTGTTTAGGATTGCCAAGGTGGAATTGTTGTTTTATGAAGTGGGGTTGAGGTGGGAGAGGGATGTTTTTGTCTGGGGTGCAGTGGTCGAGGGAAAATGATGATGACTAGTGTGGGGAGTTTGGCGGGAAAAGATTTTTAGGAGTGAAATGAAAGTTAACAGGGCGTTAGCCCTGTTGTTGTTATATGTTTGCACCGTTAGTCCTTTTGGACTGACATTGTTAGTCCTTAAGGACTAACGATGCAAAAGAGGGTTAAGGGTGTATGGTTAACAATGTTAAGTGTGTGTTGGTCTTATATTTAGGCCGGTTTATAGGTTTTGGACTTTTAAGGGTTTTTGGACCATAAAACTTTTAAGTTTTATAAATGATGTCTTAATGGGAACCCATTAAATGGGTGCGGGTTGGTCCATATAAGATTTCTTCATTTTTGGCTTCGGCTTTGACTTTTGACTTGGTTGACTTTGACTTTTTTGCTTTTCACGCTCTTTCCAATCCCATGCTCTGTTTTGTCCGTTTTGACTTGATTTTTGTCCTTTAGTGAATATCCATTACCTGCACAATCATAAATAGCAAAACACACAAATACAATGTATTTTTGGCATGTTTTTACTCTTTTAGGTACGTTTGCCTAGGCAAAAGGTATGTGTGATTAAGCACATACCAATATTCACACCATTCTCTTTACCTCGACAATACAGACAAATGCGTTGTTGCCATGATGCAAAGTCAGTCCTATCAAGCATAGGTGGTCGGGTATCGGAACCGGCACATTGGATGTCTTCCAAAAGATTAGCCATCTTAATTGATTGTGAAATGATTAAGTTGATCAAACAATGATTAGTGATTGTATGTTAAAAGTGGTGATTGATTGTTTGAAATGGTGAATTGTTGTACAGGTTTGTTAGGTAAATCCACAACTCACTACAATGTAACTCGCTGGAAGAGACTTGATAACTCGCTGGCAAGAAACAAATTGGACAAAGTTCCTGTTCACAAGTCGCTAGAAAAAGTCTTTAAATAACCTGTAACTCGCTAGTAGTAACTCGCTGGAAGAGAGTGGATAACTCGCTGGCAAGAAACAAATTAGACAGAGTTCCTATTCATAAGTCGCTAGAAAAAGAGTCTTCAATTAACATGTAACTCGCAATCCGTAACTCGCTGGAAGAGAGTTGACAACTCGCTAGCAAGAAATTAAACTGACATAGTTCCTGTTCATAACTCGCTGGTATATAGATCTTCAAAAACCTATACTCGCTAGTCTTCAACGCGCTACCTGCAAGAAAGGTTAACTCGCTACCTAACTGGCTACCTGCACAAAACGACAACTAGTTGACACGGTACTTTCTGACACACAGTATACTATGCTGACAACTCGCCGGTATAGTAACCTAACTCACTAAAAAGATATTTGAATAGTAACCTAACTCGTTGGAATGAAAATTTTAGGTTTTCACCTAAAAACACCTAAAAATCACCCTTTTGAATGTTTTTGCCTGGTTTCTTTTACACAACTTGGTACTAGAAGGCAATAGCAACTATAAAAACATGAACTTTAACATTACAAACGTCAAGATAAAAAAACCAAGAACAAGACTATAAACCTTCAAAAACCAAACTTTTGATCAAAATTAACCAAGAGAAACACACACATAATCTAGCTAATCATCCCATGTGCTCTGATACCAATTGTAGGATATTGGAAATCATAACATAATCGAATGACTAGTGGATTAGCCAAGTTCTAGATAGAGAAAGTGAGAGAGAACTTTCTAGTGAGAGAAAATGAGCTTGTATTATGTAAATGACTAACCCACCTCTTCCATAGCATGGAAGAGGCTTATATAGTATCAACCAAATCGGCCATAAGGCCTTAGTAGTGGGCTTACACGTTGGGTTTAATACCCGGCCTATTACCGAATGTTATACATTAACTACTTAACTACGAGCAACAATAAATGGTAAAATACAAGGGGTGACCGAGTCTTTTTCTAATATCTAACAGATATCGTCAATTTCTTTCTTCCTACAACTACTCGACGATCATCCTTTTTGAATTCAATAAAAAGGGGGAGAAATGGAACAAAACTCATTAATAATGTGTAACTATTAATTTTATACAAAATGAATTTATATTTTGTCATCATCAAAAAGAGGGTGATTGTTAATACAAATAATGTCTAAAAACGTTATTTATATTTTTTGACCTCTCAACGTTTTAATAATAACAAAATGTAAAAACGTTTACGATAAAATTAAACGTTTACAAATTATTAATCGTAAAATTCTATTTCTAAGATTAGTAATCACTTTAGGTATGAACAAACAAATAATTAAGCATGATTAGTGATCAAGAAAATATTTTTCTCTTATCTATCACATTTTTACAAAAGAATTTCAAAAAATATTTTCTAATTAAAAGATAAGTTTTATTAAAAACTTAAAATTTGAAATTTAAATTTTTCCCCCCAAAATGGAAGGTTCCATACAAGATACAACCTTCCTCACAAAAAGAAAAAAACGAGAGCGTAGTCTACTGGACGACCCCCTTATATATCTGGGACCGCCGGGACCGCCCCCAGTGACCGTTGGATTTTCCTGCCTACAAATACGGCTCCATTCCCTGCAGAAAATCAGACTCATTCGCATTAAATTTTCCAGATAACTTTCTCTCTTTAAAAATCTTCTTTCTCTCTCTAAATCTCTTGATCACTAACATTCTTAGATCTTGTTTCAAGTGATCTAATCTCTTCTTCTGATCTCTTCTTTCTCATTTAAGTGCAAGAGAAGAACATTCGTATCCGCCAAGAAACGAATTGTTATTTAGTGATCTCTCCTCTCTTCTTCTAAGTACCAAATCTCTATTGTAATTATCTTGTGTATTTGTGTGATTCGGATAGTGTGTAAATCCGATAGTGTAGAACTAGTGATTATTCAGTGATAGATTGGTTCTAGCTAAGATTAGGACTCGACATTTAGCTTAGTGTCGGAAGACAACGTAAGCGACGTGTAAACGGATTTCTCCGCTTAAAGGGAGCTTGTTGACATAGTGAAATCTCGAGTAGGATACTCGGGGAGTGGAGTAGGGCGAAGAGGTGCTTCGTAGCCGAACCACTATAAAATCTTGATGTCTTGGTTTGATTGTTCCTTTCCTTATCTCTTCATATTATTGTAATTGTTATTTAACTCTAGTTTATATTGTTATATTATTTGTTCATATTGTGAATGGGTTAAACATAAAACTCGAATATAAATAGTTTGAAAGCAAACTCTTAGAACGTAAAACAAACCTGTAAACTATTCAACCCCCCCCCCCCCTTCTAGTTTCCACAATTGGTATCAGGAGCCAAGGTCACTCAAGATTTTTAAAATATATTGTATTTTAAAGCTTACATCGATCTATGAATTCCAACAAATATCTAGAAGGGCAATCAAGGCAAAACATCCACTTTTAGAAAGGATAGTTTTAGTTATTGGAAAAATAGATTTAGACATATTTAAATCAAAAAACTAGATCTTTGGCAATTTTTATTACCAAACGGGGATTTTCAACTTATTGATAAAAATTCCGAAACCAAATTGATGAGTTATCCTTTTGAAAAACAAAGTGATGATCTTAAAAAGAGACATGCGAAAAATAACGAAGCTAAAATGGTTATTTATAATGCTTTGCCTAGAAAAAATAGAAAGAATTTTCATGTGTAATACGGCAAAAGAAATTTGGAAAACATTGTTAATCACCCACCAAGGTAATAGTCAAGTCAAAGATAATAAGATCGACCTTTTGGTTTAACAATATGAACAATTCGTCATTTCTGAAGACGAATCTATAGATAGTGCTTTTGCTAGATTTAATACTATTATTACTAGTCTAAAAGCTCTTGATGAAAGTTATTATAGCAAGAACTATATTAGGAAGTTTCTTAGGGCTCTACATCCTAAATGGAGAGCAAATGTCACAACGACTGAAGAGTCGAAAGACTAAACGTCACTATCTCTTGATGAACTTAACGGGAACCTCAAAGTTCACGAAATGATCATTAAGAAAGATTTTGACATAGTCAAAGCAAAAGTTGAAAGGAAATCTCTTGCTTTAAAGGCTAGGAAAGAATCTAGTGATGAAGAGTGTTTGACTTTCGGAAGTGAAGACGAAGAGTACTCCATGACGGTAAGAGACTTCAAGAAGTTCTTCAAAAGAAGAGGAAGATTCGTGAGACAACCTCAGAATGACAAAAATACGTTCCAAAGAAGCCGAGACGACAAAAATGGTAAAAGTGATAGAAAATGCTTTAGATTCGGCGACCCGAATCATCTTATTGGAGAATGTCCAAAGCCACCAAAAGATAAGAACCAAAAATATTTTGTCGGAGGTTCATGGAGTGATAGCGGTGAAGAAGACGACGAGAATGTCAAAAACAAAATGTGTCTCGTAGCTGAAGTATCAAGTGAGGTATGTTCTGAATCCTCTTACTTTAGTAATGAAAACTCGCCAATAGGTGATTTAGTATTAGATAACGAATATGATAAACTGTGCAAAATGAGTTTAAATATAATCACTAAAAACAAAAGATTAAAAGCCGCTAGAACTAGTTTAGAAAAGGAAATTAGTATTCTAAAAGAAAAGGTGTCTACACTCGAGAAAAACAAGGAAGTTGATCTCGAATGTGTGAAATGTCATATGCTTAAAATTGAAAATGAAAAGCTTAAAGAGGAAGCTTTTAAACTAACCAAGTTTGAAAAGAGCACACATTGCTTAAATGAAATACTAAATAATGAAAAATCCTCTAGAGAAAAGTTAGGTTTAGTGTTTAATTCATTTGAAGCATCATCTACTAGAACTAAAGAAATAAAATTTGTCAAAGCCCAGAAAAAGGCGTCCTCTGATGGAGGTCCCATAAATATGGGCGGCCCCCTTAATGTGCAGGCGGACCCCAAATCAAATATGGGACCGCCACCAGCAACTACGCCTAGATCTGAGAAAAGCGTGTCTTTCCAAAAATCTATTTTGGGTCCTATACCAAAACACATAATAGTAAACAATATAAAAGTTTCCGTTGCTAGTGATAACGAAGTTAAACAATTTTATAAGCCATTATCAAAACCCGGAGTTGGATTTTTAAAACCTAATTTTAGATCAAAAACTCCACCACCTAGAAGAGTCATCAATAATTATACTCGTCCTAAGACACCATAATCAAAAAGAAACATTGGTCGACAAAATCAACCTCGTGGCTTTCCCGTAACTTAGAACAACTTCCCACGTCAAAGTTATATGCCATGGGAAATGTGTCTTCCATTTCCACATCCCAATCAATTGCATCAAATGCAAGGGATGTTTAGCACTAACAACTTTGGACCCATGAGATATTAGGGACCAAATGTTTGATGTGTTGCCTTATATAAATAGATATGCCTTAGAGTCGACTTGGAACCCGATGAGTAGATAAAGGATAGCGGATGCTCCAAACACATGACGGGTAACCGAAAGCTCTTCTCAAGCTACAAGGCATACAACGGAGGTAATGTTATTTTTGGTAGCAATCTTCACGGTAACATCATTGGCAAAGGTACGATTTTGAATGACTCTCTCAAAATAGATAATGTAGAACATGTAGATAACTTAAGATTTAACTTGTTAAGTATAGGAAAAATATTGTGATAATAATGTAGAGAACTTTCTCGAATATATAGTGAAATTACTAAGGATGGTAAGGTCATAGGTAGAGGTATTAGGAAGAAAGGCTTATATGTGATGAAATTAGGAAATAAGCCTAAAGACCAAATTTGTCTAGCAACGATTGATGAAAATTCCACGTTGTGGCATAGGAGATTAGGTCACGCAAATATGCGTCTCATTCAATCGTTAGAATATAAGGAATTAGTTATAAACAACCTAAGCTAAGTTGATCAACATATTCCTGTGATGCTTGCAAAATTGGAAAGCAAGCTCACGCTAGTCATAAGGCTAAGAATATAGTCTTAACGACTAGATGCTTAGAACTCCTTCATATGGATCTCTTTGGTCCATCCGCCGTACGGAGTTACGGAGGAAACCGCTACACCTTAGTCATAGTAGATGACTACTCTAGGTATACTTGGACTAGATTCCTTAAGGACAAAACCCGAAACTTCGATTTAATTCAAAACAATTTAGTAAGAAAATTCAAAACCAATTAGGATGTTCAATAGTGTCAATAAGAACCAACCCATGTAGGGAAATTTTTTAATGAGTGCAATTTTGGAGATTTTGTAATGGCCAATGGTATATACCACATAACTTCTCAGCTCCACGCACTCCTCAATCAAATGGCGTGGTTGAAAGGAAGAATAGGACACTTCAAGAAATGAGTAGGACTATGTTGAATGAGCAATCATTACCACAAAAGTTTTGGTGTAACGCAGTAGACACTTCAACATACATTCTCAACCGAATCCTAATTAGAGCCATCTTAGGAAAAACACCTTACGAACTCTTAAGAGGTAGGAAACCTACTCTAGATTACTTTAGAGTGTTTGGAAGCAAGTGCTTCATTTTAAACACTAAAGACTACCTTACAAAGTTTGACCCAAAGTCATACGAAGGTATCTTTTTAGGTTACTCGCAAAATAGTAAAGCCTACATCATCCTTAACAAACATACTAGGAAAGTCAAAGAATCACTCAACGTGACATTCGATGAAACTCCTCCACCCTCTAAGACATCACCCTTGGTGGATGATGACTTAGATGAAGAAGAAGCAATTAAGGTTACCGAAAAGAAAAACCTAGAAAATGACATTGAGGATGAAACTTTAGAGATTGATGAAATAGTCAATATTAAGGAATCTAGGAACCATCCATTAGAAAATGTCATAGGAAACCTTAACCAAAGAACCCTTAGATCACAAGCCCAAAACCAAAGTAACTTCTTTTGCTTTATATCAACTATAGAACCTAAGAATGTGAATGAAGCCTTAGGAGATGAAAGTTGGATAGTCGCTATGCAAGAAGAATTAAATCAATTCGTTGCTAACGACGTTTGGGAGTTAGTTCCACAACCTAGGAATATGACAATCATAGGAACTAAGTGGGTGTTTAGAAATAAGTTAGACGAGAACGGTATTTGTTCTCGAATAAGGTCTAGTTAGTTCTCAAGCTAAATCAACAAGAGGGCATCGATTATGATGAAACTTATGCCCCAGTTGCTAGACTTGAGTCAATTAGGATACTATTAGCTTATGCTTGTGCTTTAGACTTTAAGCTATTCCAAATGGATGTAAAAAGTGCATTCCTAAATGGTTTTATCAATGAGGAGGTATACGTGGCACAACCTCCAGGATTCATTGACTTTGAAAAACCGGATCATGTTTATAAACTAAAGAAAGCTTTATACGGTCTTAAACAAGCACCCAAAGCTTGGTATGATAGATTAAAAGCTTTTCTTATTAAACATGAATATAAAATAGGAATGGTAGATAACACTCTTTTTACTAAGAAGAAAAGTTCAAACCTCATCATCGTTCAAATATATGTCGACGAACACGACTAAAACAACCCAAAAACTCAAAATCACCTATTAAAACACTAACTGAAGATAAAATCAACACCTACAATCATTCATAACATCATCAACATCATCAATTGTAAGTCATTTCATCTATTTTCTTTCAATTTGAGTCTAGAGTTTATGATGAACATTAAAAATTTAAATTGCAGAATTTTCATTTTTCTTTCAATTTTATACAATTAGGACTACTAGGATACAATTTATAACTAATATGCTTCCCGTAGACATATTAGTGAGTTTGTCCAAAAATTAGTGAGTTTGTCGAAAAATTGATTTCGAACCAAAACCCCAATTTTGTTTTCAACTCACTCACGTTAGGAACATAATAAAATTGTTGTTATGCATTGTTAATACAACTTAAAAACATTTTTCAACACATGCATAATGATCTCATGAACAAAGGTCAAGATACATAATTCATATGTATTTTTCGACATGTTTGGATGTGCAAAATTAAACTAAGGAACGTTTGGATTAACTTTTAAGATTTTAATTTTTAGGTCGAGTTAATCGTTACTCCACATTTGTCACATTTAGGCACACACTAGAAACAATGCGCATAACAAATTACAAGTAAACGGTAATAAAATGTGATTTCATGCTTTCTCTAGGAAATCATGCATCGTAAGTCATCGAAGATCACAAAAATACAAGACACTATATTCCAATAATATCACATGAATACCGTACACCTATAAAAGAAAAACTAAGAAACCTTGAAAGTCGCT
>BQNB010023901.1:0-42686 GCA_026074375.1 Tanacetum coccineum | reverse complement strand
TTTCTATATAGACACCATATTTTTAATCCTAACAAGAACCAAGGTGGTGATTCAAGTGTAATCAAGTAAAGGTTTAGGTATGTTTTCAATTAAGTTTTTGTTTAATCTTTTTATAATTAGTAACTGTAATTGATGGAATAATTAGGGTTCATAAATTTTCTATAAATTAATGATATAAAACTATATGGGAGTGTTCGGGATTCGATTTAGAGCATGTTGGTGTAAACGGTTTAGTTTAGATCGCGTTAGATTGAAAGTTAGGGTTTGGCAGAATTTTGTGTCGTGTTGATTGAATGATATCTCAATGATAAAAACAAGTTTTAGATTGAATCTTGTGCCTAAATTGAAGTTCATAGAGTCTAGTTTCCAAAAAGTCTGGCCCGGAAAGGTTTTGAGGTCGGAAAGTTAGTCAAATAATTTTTTTCAAGAAAAGTTGTCAAATCAGTAAATTCGGGTCAGATTTGGGTCTGATTTCGGGGAATAAAACCCCTACTTAAAAGTTGAGTTAAGGCTTGGGAAAAATCAGAGGTCATATTTTATGTGTCTATTAACTCCAGCTCAAAGCACAAGTATTCATTCATTGTCTAAGTATTTTTATAAAAATCAAACTTTTTAGTGTGCGTTCAGATCTGAATTTGAGTACTTTGTGATGTTGAATTTTTATAAAATAGTTAGACTTAATATTATTTTTTTCTAAAAAATCATAGTAGTTCATAACCCATTGGGAAGGTAGGGAATGAAAGGGGAAAAATTAATTTGGTGATTTAGTATTTTATTTGTGGTCATAAAGTGACTACAAAATTCTGCCAAAAAACTGAAAAATAAGAATAAATAATTAAAGGTATTTAGAGTATATGTAAGTTATGGGAAGTATGGTAAGGGGTTTATAATCATAATATAAACCTAGTAGTCCATCAATTGATAGTTACATCGTCTTGGGCATTTAGCCTAATCATGTGTAACATGGGTTTTGTTTGTGTTTAGTTGATTTCAAGGATATTGTGAAGTAGTTGTGCACCAGGTGAGTTTCTTAGTCCCTCTTTTTACATTGTTTTTAAATTGGGATGGAAATGATGCAAATGGTTTTAAAATGTTTTAATTGTTGTGATTATGTGGTTTAATTGATGCATGGGCATTTATGTGGCTATTATTTGATATGTGCTAAATATTTATGTGTTGTTGGATCGGAGGGTAACGTTCCTACCCATGGTGTGTGATTTGGATCAGAGAGTAATGGTCCTACCCATTACTGTGTGATTCCGATCGGAGGGTACCCATTACTGTGTGATATTTTGGTGTGATTTGGATCGTGGGACACGTTCTGTCCTAATTTTGTTTGTTTTGTACGTATGCATGTTAGCCTGTATAATAGCTAGCTTAACTATCCTGCCATGTTCTGTTTTATTAATCACATTAATTGATTGAAAGTTTGAATTATGTGTCGTAAACCTATTACTCTCACCAACCGTTGTGTTGACATTTTTAAGCATCATTTTTAGGTGAGCATCATGAGGTTCTTAAAAATAAGAGGAGTGGCTAGAAAGACTATAGGCTGCTTGCAGAGTTTAATCTCATAGTTTATTTCATACATGATTGAATATTCAATGTTGTTGATTTGATCTGCTTTGGTTTATTTTGGATGTTTTGCATGTCTTGGTATTGACGTGAACCCCCTTTGCTTCAATACAAGACGTAGTTATCTTTTATGTTTGCTTTGGTATTTTCATGATACTTTATGTCTATACTTTGTTTACTTTATGCATTGTAGTTCTCTATATAGACGCCATTGTGTTATGTTGATATCCATTCTCGTTACGCCTTGCGTTCTTGGCGGGGTGTGACAGATTGGTATCAAAGCCTTTGGTTATAGAGTAGTAGGTGGTTTGACCTAGACTATAACCTATGAGTCCTTCATATAGCTGCATAATAGGATCTATATGTTTAGTTATCTAGGCGTTTTGTTTTCTTGCTTTTCTCTGTGTTTTATTTCGACCTATGGGCTACTCGATATCAAAAGATTCAGAAAAGGAGCCAATTGAGGAAGAGCCTCTCGAGGGACCGAAGGAGGAAGGGTAGTTGAAGAGTCGGAGAAGGAGGTCGACTTAGATCTCCTGTCAGATGCTCGTAGTAGGCCTGGACCCGTGAAGTCGGGTGACTCTTGCAAAAGCAAAGTCAAACCCGAGCGAGGCCCAGCATAAATTTATCCCGTCTTTTACCTAGACACGTTTCTATCGATAATTTCTTTTGGATATTACGTATTTTTGGGCACTTTGATACCTTCGTTTTCTTTCTGTCATTTTCGATTTTATCTTTATAAATATTGTTTTGATGGAGCATCGTTTCTATGTTATTTTGGAGTGTTTTAATATGTGCAATGTGGTATATGTGCATATTTATGGTGCATATATGTGTGTTAATCATTGAGCTGTGTAGTTTGGAAATAAGTACACATGTGAAAGGATGTGGTTATAATTATGGGTGGCCAACATAATTATAAAGGCATCACATACGTAGACTTGTGACCATGATTGCATCGATCGGTGTTTGCTTGTTAGTTGGTACTGTAAGATGTTATATTATGTGTGGTTGTATTATAAATAGTTTCATAGTTGGTAAGTTTCCCTCCTATCTATCGTTTGCGGATACCTCAGATACCTGTTATTGCTATTATTACGATTATTGAGTTTGTTCGTTTGCTCGATCATTAGTTCGGATATATAAATCTCATTTTAGCATTCCTTGTTCGTACCATGTCGGTATGGATGATTTAACTTTTATATTCGGCGTCTTGATGAATATTGGTTGTTCGGATCTCCTTCTTTGGATATTGGTACGTTTCATTGGTTCTTTCGTGATACTGATTACTCGTATGAGTATCAAAATTTTCTTTTAAGCACTAATTGTTCCTAACATATTAGTGCGGATCATTACTCCGTTCTTTTATATCCATTTGGTGTTCGTAAAACATTTGCTAGACATGTTAGGACCCGGCTTTTTCTATGGTTTTTTCTTTTGATCGTGAGTACGGATGAGTCTTCATGTTCTTCCCTTTTGGTTTGTAATGTCTTTGTATGAATTTCTCTTGTGCGTGTTCGCTTCACTATTATTCTTACTATATGGTTCTCGGTACTTTCTTTCGCTTTCAAACAATAAAAATTGTTGTTAGAGTCTTTACAGGTATTTTACAATCCCTATTGGTATTATGATGGTCATTTGTTAGAGTAATATTATATCTATAATTTGATGTCGTATTATGAAATCCGTTTGAAGTATAACTTGATGGTGTTTGGGAAAAACTATTTTTGAAATGATCTTATTAATACGTTATGACATCGCTTTTATTGAATGTATCTTTATGAAAACTATGTTTACAATGATTTTTATAAAACGATGTGATGTAGGTTGACTGTCAATACTATGTTTAAAATGATATTATGAATAAGATATGTTTAAATGGTATTTCCAATAAGAAATGAAAACTATTTTTTTTAATTGGTTAATATATTTTATTTTATTATGAAAAGTATATATATGAATGATTTCTAATTGTAGATGCGATACACCAGTTAAAATATCTGTCTCTAGATTTTTTTTTATGACAACTTTGTTTAAAATGAATTTTATTAAGGATTTTATTTAAGGACGGTTATTTTTTTATATTTTAAAAGATTTTTATCATTTAATAATGACTTTCCTTTATTAATTTTAAAAATGATTTTTATAAAAACAATTATTAGTTGGGTTCCTTCGAGGGTAAGTCCATTTCTTAGTATCAATAATACTTCTATCTTTCCTTATTTTATCATCTGAAATGTATTGTTATCCAATATGTGTTCCTTTTTGTCCTGGTACACTTTGGTTGAACTCTTTTGTTTGCGTTCTATCGGCTATAAGATACTCTATCATTTTCTTTTAAGGATTCTTATGACATTTAATTCGGATCTATTTGCACTTGTGAAACCCCTTATATTTTCTAGCCCTTGATTCGATATCCATTAGCTACCCTATTTGATAGTTCATAATCCTTAGAATTTGTTTGATATACGTTTTATTCGACCAAGTCACTCTCCGTGGGGAGCACCTGTGTTGTTCAAAAAGAAGGACGGTTCATTTCGAATGTGCATAGACTATCAAGAGTTGGAATAGCTGACCACCAAGAATCTCCCCAGGATCAACGACTTGTTCGACTAGTTACAAGTTTCGCGTTATTTCTCTAAGATAGATATTCATTTTGATTATCATCAGTTAAGAGTGCATGAAGAAGATATTCCAAAGACTGCCTTTAGGACGCGGTTTGGACATTTTGAGTTTACGATTATGCCTTTTGGATTAATCAATGCACCAGCGGTTTTCACGGACTTGATGAACCGGGTGTGCAAGCCGTATTTAGACAAGTTCGTCATTGTGTTTATTGATGATATCTTGATCTACTAAAAGTCTAAGGAGGAACATGATGTTCATTTGAAGTTGGTGTTGGAGCTGCAGAAGAATGAGAAGTTGTTTGTCAAGTTTTCTAAGTGTGAATTTTGGCTACAAGAAGTTCATTTTCTCGGACACGTGGTTAACAGTAATGGAATTCACGTGGACCCTAGTAAGATAGAGGTAGTGAAGAATTGGAAGGTACCTAAGACACCATCCAGGATACGATCATTTTTGGGATTGGCAGGTTACTACCAACGTTTCATCATGAATTTTTCTAAGATTGCTAAACCCTTACTTCACTGACTTAGAAGAATCAAAAGTATGAGTGGGCCAAGGAACAAGAGGAAGCTTTTTAGACGTTGAAGGACAATTTGTCAAATGCACCAATATTGTCATTGCCTGATGGATCCAAAGAGTTTGTAGTTTACTGCGACGCGTCGAATCAAGGATTAGGTTGTGTACTCATGCAAAGAGGCAAGGTAATCGCCTATGCATCACGACAATTGAAGATCCATGAGAAGAATTATACAACACACGACCTAGAGTTAGGAGCAGTAGTGTTTGCACTTAAGACTTAGAGACATTACTTGTACAGAACGAAGAGTGTCATTTATATGGATCATAAGAGTCTTCAACACATATTCGATTAGAAAGAGTTGAATATGCGTCAAAGGAGGTGGATTGAGTTATTCAGCGATTATGAGTGTGAGATTTGTTACCATCCGAGAAAGGCGAATGTAGTGGTTGATGCATTAAGTAGAAAGGAGGGAGTGAAACCAAGACGAGTATGCGCAATGTCCATGACTATTAGTCAAGTGTTAAGGACAATATATTGGCTGCTCCAGGTGAGGCGTCCAAGGTAGAGAACACGACATCAAAAATGTTGTGTGGCCTGGACCAACTAATGGAAAGGAAGGAAGATGGAGGTATGTATCTTATATGGGTTTCATTAATAGGTGATGTAAGGACGTACATTCGGGAGCGTATAAGACGTACTATGACCTTAGAGATATGTATGGTGGCCATGTATTAAGAAAGATATTGCTACCTATGTTAGCAATTGTTTGACTTGTTTAAAGGTGAATGCTGAAACATCAAAGACCTTCGGGTTTATTGTAACAGCTAGAGATGCCTAAGTGGAAATAGGATAGAATAAATATGGACTTTATTACAAGGTTTCCGAGATAAAGTAGTGGGTATGATACGAATTGAGTGATAGTCGATAGACTGACTAAGTCAGCTCATTTTCTCGCAATACGAGAAGATTACAAGATTAAGAAGTTAGCGAGGCTTTATATTGATGAGATAGTAGAAAGGCATGGAGTACACGCGTCAATCATCTTAGATCGTGATGGAAGATTTACTTCAAGGTTTCTGGCAAATATTACAGAAAGCCTTAGGGACGCGTTTAGATATGAGTGCGGCTCATCATCCTCAGACGGATGGACAAAGTGAGAGTACAATTCAAACATTGGAAGATATTTTAAGAGCGTGTGTGATCGACTTTGGTGGCAGTTGGGATGTTCACCTACCGTTAGCTGAGTTTTTTTATAATAATAGTTACCATTCGAGTATTCGGTGTGCTCTGTTTAAGGCACTGTATGGAAGGAAATGTAGGTCGCCCGTCCTATGGGTTAAAATTGGAGAAAGTAGATTGTTTGGACCGGAATTAGTGCAAGAGACGACTGATAAGGTAGTCTTGATAAAGGAAAAACTCAAAGCTGCGGGAGATCATCAAAAGAGTTATGTTGATAATAGGCGCAAGCCACTAGAGTTTGAGGTTGGAGATCAAGTGTTACTGAAGGTGTCGCCTTGGAAAGGCGTGATACATTTTGTAAGAAAGGTAAGTTGGCACCAAGGTATGTAGGACCATTTGAAATTCTTGAAAGGGTCGGTCCTGTAGCTTATCGGTTAAGATTGCCTAAGGAATTGAGTAGTGTGCATGACACATTACACGTGTCAAATTTGAAGAAGTATTTGGCGGATGCTAATCTGCATGTTTTATTGGATGAAATCAAGATTGACAAGACTCTTCGTTTTGTTGAGGAACCCGTAGAGATTATGGACCGTGAGGTTAGGAGTTTGAAGCGTAGTAAGATATCACTTGTGAAAGTTCTTTGGAATTTGAAGCGTGGCCCTGAGATTCACGTGGGAACGTGAGGACCATATGAAAGCTAAGTATCCCTGATTGTTTGTTGACCGTGCTATTGAACCTACTAGTTAAATTTCGAGATAGTGCACCCTTAAATGTTCTTAGGTGGTTTGGTTAAGTTATAAGTGAGTAAACTGAAATACGAGGCCAATTTCGTTAAAAACGTATGAGCTTTGTAACAGACGCATAACTTAATTTTCAAGACAGTACTTGTAATTGATGAGTTGCGGGTGTTTAGTTTATGGATCAAGTTGTTACACAACTTAAGGTTTTTGACGATTTTCCTCAAGGACGGGCGAGACTCATGTAGTTGGATGTTCTCTTCGCTTATAGATGTTATGCTGCTATTTGTACTCTCGTGTGGGTAAGCAAAATTGTTAACAATAGAAATGATTAAATTTCAGGACGAAATTTCCCTAAGGAGGGGAGGCTGTGACAACTGTGACTTGAGCAGGTTAGTCAAACCGTTAGAGTATGACAGAAAGTATATTAATATGTATTTAAAAATTGCTTATGTAGATCTATATATTAGTATCTGATAATCAATCCGTGATGCGTTTCATCTATTAGTGATTGATAGATGTTTTTGGTAGCAATGTCAATTCGGTTCACGTGTTTTGTGACAATGGAAATGATGACATGATTTTATGCGTTATCGTGTAATTTGTTGAATAATTGATATATGAGCGTAAAATGTATAAAATGTATTTTTAGGAATAAATTAAGTCTAGTATTTAAGTTAATTAAGCATAGGTTTTCTAAATTAGGAAAGTAATTTATGATATGAAATTTATAAATAGTAAGTTTAAAACTAGTTTTATTTAAAAGGTTGCAAAATTAATGAAGTGTGAATCGTTAATTTCGAGTTGAAAATTTAATTAGAATGTTGAGGTTTGATAATTTATTTATGAGGTAATTAATAAAAAAATAATATTAAGTAGTGTAAGTGTTTTTATTTTAAGTATAGTGTATTTATTTAATAAAGGTTTTAAGAAAATAGGTAATAAATATAGTTTTTATAAAAAAAATATAAATAAAATATAAATATGTATAAATTTTGAAATTCTATAAAAAAAATTAAATTTGTTAAAGGGGGTATTTGTTGGATTGGTTTGAACAAAAGAAAAAAAGGGAGCCCAAATCCAAGTCCAACACAAAACAGTCTAATAATTGATTAAGAACCAAAAAATACTTTGTATTCTATCTTTTCTTTTTGTTTCAGACGAACCCTTACTCAAACCCCTACCGGCCAAGGAGCAAGAGAAGAAAAAAAAATTATCAAAGATCTAGAGGTGATAATTCGTGTGTAATCAAGTAAAGGTTTATGTATGTTTTCAATTAAGTTTTGTTTAATATTTTATAATTAGTAACTTTAATTGATGGAATAATTAGGGTTCATAAGTTTTCTGTAAGTTAATGGTTTATAACTATATGGGAGTGTTCGTGATTAGATTTAGAGCATGTGGGTGTAAACGGTTTAGTTTAGATCGCGTTAAATTGAAAGTTAGGGTTTGACAGAATTTTGGGTCGTGTTGATTGAATGATATCTCAATGATAAAAACAAGTTTTGGGTTGAATCTTGTGCCTAAATTAAAGTTCAAAGAGTCTAGTTTCCAAAAAGTCCGGCCCCGAAAAGTTTTGAGGTCGGGAAGTTAGTCAAATAATTTTTGCAAGAAAAGTTGTCAAAACAGTAAATTCGGGTCAGATTTGGGTTTGATTTCGGAGAGTAAACCCCCTACTTAAAAGTTGAACTGAATTTAGCCGAAAATAAGAGGTCATATTTTATGTGTCTATTAACTCCAGCTCAAAGCACAAGTCCTTATTCATTGCCTAAGTATTTTTAGAAAAATCAAACTTTTTGGTGTGCGTTCAGATCCGAATTTGAGTACTTTGTGATGTTGAATTTTTATAAAATAGTTAGGCTTAATATTATTTTTTCTAAAAACGCACCGTAGTTCATAACCCTTTGGGAAGGTAGGGAATGAAAGGGAAAAAGTCAATTTGATGATTTAGTATTTTATTTATGGTCATAAAGTGACTACAAAATTCTGCCAAAAAACTAGAAAACTAGAATGAATGATTAAAGGTATTTTTTTTTTAGGTAAAAGGGACAATACCCCGGTAAATTAATGATTAAAGGTATTTAGAGTATAGGTAAGATATGGAAAATATGGTAAAGGGTTTATAAACATAATATAAACTTAGTAGTCCATCAATTGATTGTTACATCATCTTGGGCATTTAGCCTAATCGCGTGTAACATGGGTTTTATTTATGTTTAGTTGATTTCAAGGATATTGTGAAGTAGTTGTACATCAGTTGAGTTTCATAGTCCCATTTTTCTCTATGTTTTCTTGGGATGAAAATGATGCAAAATATGTTTTGGAATGTTTTATCGCTGTGATTATGTGTTTTAATTGCTTTTGGACATTACATGGCTATTATATGACTATGTGATACATGTGTTATTTGGGATCGGAAGAGGTACACCTACTAGTATGTGCTAAATTACACATACCTTTTATCTAATAAAATGAACCCAAATAACCAAAAACGGACATAAAATGTCAAATATATGCTTGTTTTGTGTTATTTATAGTGTAGGTATCGGATATTTACTAAAGGACAAAAATCAAGCCAAAACGGACAAAACCAAGCACGGGAATGGAAAGAGCGTGAAAAGTCGAAGCCAAAGACGTGTGCATCTTAAATGGTCCAACCCATACCCATTTAATGGGCCGGGTCAGCCCATAAAGCCTTATCTATAAATCTTATATGTTAAAAAGCACAAATCCATTTCCTAAATCAAAACCGGCCCAAAACAAAAATAAAAATCCAGCCCATTAACCTTTTACACCATTAGTCCATAGGGTTTACACTGTTAGTCCTTGGGGACTATCACCGTTAATCCCTAACTATTACACCATAAGTCCGTAACACTAACCCTGTTACCCTTTTACCCTTAACCCCCGTTAACCCTTTACTATTTTGGATGTTTTGCATCTCTTGGTATTGACGTGAACCCCCCTTTGCTTCAATACAAGACGCCAGTTATCTTTTATGTTTGCTTGGGTATTTTCATGACACTTTGTGTCTATACTTTGTTTACTTTATGCATTGTAGTTCTCTATATAGACGTCATTGTGTTATTTTGATATTCATTCTCGTTACGCCTCGCGTTTCTGCCTTAGCGGGGTGTGACAGAATACGTAAGCGCCGGAAAGGCATGTCAACAAGCACTATGGATGAAACAAGCTCTTATCGACTACGATGTTCGACTCGATGACGTCCCGATCATGTGCGACAATAAAGGCGCGATTGACCTTAGCAAAAACCCGATGCAACATTCTCGAACCAAACACATCAAAATTCGTCACCACTTTCTTCGTGATAATGTCCAGGAAGGACATATCTCAATCAAAAAAGTGTCATCCGTCGACAACATAGCCGACATTCTTACAAAAACCCCTTATACGTGAATCGTTTAACTATCTACGTCTTGGTTTAGGAATGATGGAACACATTCCATAAATCACATTAGTCCGCTTATCCTTCTTCTGTCTTAATTCTAGTTCGTGTTCTACTCCGTGTCGTGACAACTTATATACTTCATCCGAAGTACCTTAAGCATTTTTAATTCACGAAATGAAAATTAAAATGTCACTCCAATTTGTAAATTTTTTGTCAAAAACTGAGTCCAAAACCCCTTACTAAGGGCGGCTCCCATACCATAAGCGGCCCCCTAATATATTTGGGACCACCAGGCGATATGGGACCGCCATCAGCAGACACTAAATCTGAAACACTTAACCAAAAAATTTCAAAACACAAAAACAAACACCCCCTTTCCTATTTGCTGCGACGAACACGAACCCATCACCCCAAAAATTCAAAATCAACCACTAAAACTATAATTGAAGATCAAATCAACACATATAATCACTCACAACATCCTAAAGACCATCAATTGTAAGTCATTTCACCTATTTTCTTTCAATTTGAGTCTAGGGTTAATGATGAACACTAAATAAACATTGGAATTTTTCATATTTTCTTTAAATATTGTACAATTAAGACAACTATGATACAATGTATAACTAATATCTTCACGTAGACATAGTGATTTAACATACATTATTGAATTTTTGAAAAATTAATATTTCGAACCAAACCCAATATTATTTTTCAAAATTACTTACGTGAGGAACATAATGAAATTGTGGTTATTCATGTCATACAGCTTAAAAACGTTTACAAACACATGCATAATGAACTACATGAACAAAGGTCGAGATGCATAATTCATATGTATTATTCGGACATTTTTGGATGAGCAAAATTAAACCTAATGAGCGTTTGGAATAACTCTTAATATTTTAATTGTTATGGTTAATGTTAAACGTTACTCCACATTTGGTACATCTAGGCACACCACTAGACCACGAACTCAAAATATCAACACATATGTAAGAGATTAAAATATGACTTTGATTGTTTTATTTTAGGTAACAATGCCTCCTATTACTGCACTAGATCATCAAAAGACCCGAAACTACATTCCACTCGTATCAAATGAATTTAATCAACCATTACAAAACATAATTGCTAATCTTGAAAAACGATATTTTCATAAGGGTAGGGTTGTGAGTCAAAGTTTTAAAAACATGAGTCACATCCGTGCTAAGTTTGAATCAATTGATTTCGACTGTTTGTTGAACATAAACGAACAAATTGTTCCTAGTTTTATTCTCGAGTTCTATAGTCAACTAACTTTTGATTATAACTCCACGGGTCATTTTTTGGTCAACTTTGTTATACAAAGTAAGACATTCTCTCTCACTCTTGAGGAATTCGGTCAAATCTTAAAAATACCGTTCAAAGGTCAAGTGCCACACACCGACATGTGGTCACTCGACTACTTGTCAATAAGTGTTCCTGGTAAAGGTCATTATAAAACCACTCCTTCGTCTTCAAGTGTCGTCAAGTCTTTCATTCAAATTCCTCGACAAGGTTAAGTTACTCGTACTAAAAACATGAAAATCGTTGTCGTCGACAAAAATGAAATCTTAACTCGCGAAATTCAACCTCATATAAAACCATAGGTTGATATCATTCGTGAAAACGCCATTTGTCTAGGAGGTCATAAGGATCATGTCTTGCGTGTCTTTGTCATATGCTTTATTGCATTGAAACCTCCACTCGATACAATCTAGCATTCTTCGTTCTCAAAAGAATAGAAAGGACTCGAAGCAAACCTAATAAACTCTTACCATATGGAATGCTTTTGACTAGATTGTTCAAACATGTTGTGTATGTCTTTCCCGAGCTAGAAATTAATCGCTACATCTTACATGATCGAGTCATGCATCCCTTCGCTCCTCATTATGAGCGAAAGACGGGATCGGATCATGGCAAGAAAAGACCTTGTGAATCAAATGCTAGATCCTCCTCCACCACTTTGAATCATCCATCCTCATCTCATCCGTTGGATGATACCCTTGATGAAAATGATGATGAATTATTTCATTCCAACTCTTTATCTCCGTCCCAAAACATATCCTCGTCATCTAATATTGTCTCTAGAGTTCGTTAAAACCCTCCTCATGAAAGTCATAACTTGAACACCTATCTCTCCAAAACTATAAATCTTCAAACTCAACAACGAGATGCTCACCGAAAAGGGTTAAGGTCAATTGGACAAGCTCTCAAGAACATGATGGGTGGAAAACAAAAGTGAACATGTTGGCATACTACTAAGAGACTATTATTATTATTATCTTTCTTGTTTAATACATTATGTCTTTTAATATATTATTAGGACTAGGAATGGCAAATGACAATTGCATTTGACTTGGATGATTTTCTCCATCCTATCAATGTTCTATGATTAGCAAATTTTATGAATGTGACATGCGAACAATGCCACTACTTGCTAAATGATTTGTATGCTAGTTTAGGACTACATATTATTGCTTGAATTAGTTCATTCTTCCAAAAAATGGCCCCCTTAAATACCCGACGACCCCCCAATATATTTGGGACCGCCTGGTGATATGGGACCACCACCAGGGGGAACGAAAATTTTGAGTTTGTCTCTTTTTCTGTATCTTTGACCTCCTACCTACATTATCAAGCTGTCATTTCCTAGTTTAGCTAAACCATCTTTGGCATCCTCTTTCATCCAAACCATGCTTTGCCATGTTATACTATCCTTCCTATTATTTAAATCATCAAATTCTCATACCTCACTACCACCCTTACCTTTTTCATCCTCTTCTTCTTCATCATCAATGCCTTGCTCAAACCACCATTCCAACTTCTCTAGAAAACCAAGAATGTCGGTAAGACAAGTATGGAAACGCAAAACATCCACTCCAAAATCATCACCTTCTTCCCAAAAAGACTCACCTTCACTTCCACCAAGAGTCTATTTACAATCTCCTTCAGCACCATTATACAATCCCTTAAGAGATCAAATGATCAACCAACTCCACAACATCTCCACCATCCTTGATTCACACACTAATCCATCCAATGCCTACATTCATGCACCACCTTCATCACCACCACAACAAATTCATCCTCCTTCTCATGCTCAAGTTGAATTTCACTTAAGCTAGACACCAATTCCACTCCTTGAGAAATGAAATCAACTTCATTCACTTTCTTTTTACCCGTCCCATACCTCAAACTCGTGCCCCTCCAAATCATGTGTCACCAACCTCTTCTTTTTCCCTCTTTAATTAATCATTCTCTTATGATTAATCTACCTAAATAATTAACCTTCCATCTCTTGATTACGACATCTTCTACATTTCAAGAATCCACTAGTGTAGATCTATGCCTTATTATGTCTTTATTTTATGATTATCTACTTTCTATTATAATGATTCATACAAATAGTGTATGAATTTGTCTTAGCTCGTATTAGCTCTAGTTTAATTCCATGTTGTATGAATGTATTACTTGCATTTGCTATTGTATGAGTTTCTTGATTGTTGAATGAAACTCTCCTTTGGGTGACTTAAATCTAATGTGTTGCTTAAAAGATATTTGTCTTGCACTTGTATTTCTAACTTTGTTTTGTAGCAAACAATTTTCGTAAGATCGATCCCTTGGTGCCCCAAACGAGGGGGAGCATACATCAAGAGGGAGTCTTGATATCGTCGATTTCTTTCTTCCTATAACTACTCGACGATCATCTTTTTTGAGTTCGACAAAAAGGGGGAGAAATTGAACAAAACTCTTTAATAATTTGGTAACTTTTAATTTTATATAAAATGAGTTTATATTTTGTCATCATCAAAAAGGGAGAGATTGTTAATACAAATAATGTCTAAAAACGTTATTTACATTTTCGACCTCTCAACGTTTTGATAGTAACAAAATGTAAAAATGTTTACGCTAAAATTAAACGTTTACAAATTATTAATCGTAAAATTCCATTTTTAAGATTAGTAATCACTTAAGGTATGAACAAACAAATCATTAAGCATGATTAGTGATCAAGAAAATGTTTTTCTCTTATACATTACATTTTTACAAAAGAATTTCACAAAATTAATTATACAAAATATTTTCTAATTAAAAAAAAGTTTTATTAAAAACTTAAATTTTAAAATTCAATTTTTTTCCCCAAAACAGAAGCTTCTATGCCAGATACAACCTTCCCCACAAAAAGACAAAAAAGGGAGCGTAGGCCCCCTTATATATCTTGGACCGCCGGGACCGTCGCCAGTGACCGTTGGATTTTCCTACTGTAACAACCCACAATTTTCATCACTATAATTTCCACTTATATTATATTAAATACTACTTTTTCACGGGAAATTTTTTGCTTTATTCCATTATGTAACATAGTTTACATTTCTAAAGTAAACGAGCTCACGCAACTACCTATGCCAATTCTATCTACGTTTATATCAAGTAAACGCCTTAATATGTCAAGTCAATATTCTAATATCCTCTATATCATGTACGTTATCTATTTAACGTAATTTTCATAACATTATTACTAAATGAACTTTATCCGTTAATGTTTATACCAAAACCCTAACTACATGTAATGTATACATACAAAACGAATATACAAGCTTATTATGCATATGTACAAGTATTCCTAAGCATAAATTCAAATATGTTTTCCCTCCTAAATCATGGTACAACACCTTAAAGCTTAAAGTACAAGCCGATTGTGCATGATATTTAAATGAGCTCATTTCCCTCCAAATTCTACAAGGCATTTAGTACCACCTTTCTAACCTAGAGTACAAGTCTTCTAAGCACAACATTTAAACATATTTTTTTCCTCCAAACACCATTCCACACTCGTCCTAAACCAAAACCCTAACCCGAAAACCCTAGCAAACCCGATACCACTTAAACTAGTTCATAATTATAGATTCAGAATCTGATCTGTGATAAAACATAGGATCTGGGCAAAATTAGTAGGCTTTGGGTATTAAGCAAAAATACTAAGTTGTAGCCCTATGTCTTGTGATCATTTTTCTAGTTGACTCGACCCGATTCAATGTCGGATGAATTAGTTATAGCCGAAATGGCTAAGGTGCGCAGATTCTGCACACCTGTAGTAAACGGCTATTATCTCTAGATTTTTGTATAGTAACTCTTAAATATGTAAAACTAAAAGCTGTATAGGACTCAAATATCTAACCATGCTCACTGGTTTAAACTTCATCAGAGTTACGGTTTGTAAATGGCAACCATTTTACCGAGACTAATATTGGCTGTCCAAAAACAGCCATGCCCTTTCATTAAAAATTCGACCCTTGAGCCCCAAGCAAGACCCTTGGCCACCACTCAAGACCCTTGGGCACCACTCCAACATCTTGGCCACCACTCCAAGTAGCTTGGCCACTACTCCACTCCAAAAACTTGGCCATTACTTCTCTTCTACACTATAAATACACGCATACATACATTCATTCATCATTCACCATTCAAACTCAAAACAACTTCAAAATGATGATCTAACCAAGCCATAGAAGAGAAGAAAGGAAGAACTCAGCAAGTAGAAGCCAAGAAATAAGAGAAAAGAGGTCCTTGATTCATCTCCAAAGAGTGTTCGACCCATTTCAAGTCATTCGACCCATTTCCACCATTTTCGACTCATTTCAAGTTCAAGTAAGCTCATAACTCGTTCAATAAACTCTTGCCTTGTTTTAGAACTTTCATAAGCTTTGTTAGATCCTATGTAAACTCTTGTTTAAGCCCTTGAACCACAAACCCATGCGTTTTGGTTTTCCTAAACCAAACGTGCCCATTTTGATCTTTCTAGTTCATAAGCTCTTTTGATAAGCTATAAGCTCGTAAAACTTATTTATTCTAACTTATTTTAGCTTATAGTAATAAGCTATAACCTGCAAATTACTTTCTATATTGAAAAATATCAAGATTATGAATTTTGGACTAAAATTGTAAATATTTTCATGCACAAGGGTATATATTGTAAATTTCTGAAATTATATAGTTTTGGGTCAAAAATGTCATTTTCCTAAAGTTATAACTACAAGGGGCTGTTTTGCCAAATTTTAAAGTCAAAGGTTTAATATATATATACTTTATATATATAAAGGATTAAACTCATAAAAGTATAAAAATCAAGGGTATATATTGCCATTTTTGTATTCTTAAAAATATAAAATGTAATATTTTTGTATAAATTATAAAAATATATATAAATATTATAAGACTTGATTTTATTAAAACCTGACACATTTGTCGTTATTAATCATCTATCGACGCATTATAAAACAATTACATATTTAACGTAACTTATCATCGACTAGCTTTTGAAGAAACTTAAAATCTTATCGTATCACGTTACTAGGGAATTTCATGTGAGGGGTTTCATTTGAGTATACGTTTTGATGAGTTTGCTGGATTTACGATTTAAAGTGTCCTAGCTCCTCAAACGTTTACTGCATGACCTCTGAATTATGATAGCCCGAACAGTGATACAATATTTCCATAAATTAATAAATCAAAGTAAGATGTATGTTAAACTTTATAAAGTTTTGAAAACATAAACAATCACACTAAGACTTGACATATTACCCTCAGGTTACGTGACGAGGCCGTTACTTTCATTTCATATACTTTTGCCATCAATCAGATTTCCCTGTTAAGGTGAGTTCATAGCCTCGCATTTTAAATCTTTTGAATACTTTATAAACCCGCGAGGGGGATACATGCTTAAACCATGAATGCAAGTGTTTTTCCAACTGTATGCTATCCAGATATATTATTGCCTAAGTACCTTCCAGTGCCACTATTTCCATATCATGAAACATTAATTACTTGCGAGTAAACGCAAATATTGTGGATAGATCTATTGGGGGTGACGACTCCCGTTGGTATACCCATTCATGGGGTAACCAAACGCACTATATTTGACTTAATAGGTAACCTTGGCAAGTTACCTTTCCACATGGACATTTGTTCCTTAACCAATGTCACTATAGTGATTTCTATGTTAACGTATTAATGTCATAAGCTTAGGGCAATAATACTGTTTTCTATGATAATTGTACTCATTGCAATTATAACTATAAATGGGTGTATAGCAACGTAACCCACTGTCTATGATGACTTGTATTCAACTATTTATTATAAACCTATGAATTTCACTCAACCATTGTGTTGACCTTTTTAGCATGTTTATCTCAAGTAATTGAGCAACTTATGGCACGAAGTGGAAGGGACTTGAAGATGGCTAAATTATTATCATTCAAACTTTATGTTTCTATATTTTGGGACCTCTTTTTGTAAAAACTCTGATAAATAAATAAATGATAACAAAATTTTCCAAAATGTCTCTTTATGAGTCGTTTTCTATGATTATGTTTGTTGATCTATGAAGTAATACCCCAGATTAGCTTCCGCTGCTATATGTCAAAAATAAGGGTGTTAAAGTTTGGGATCAGAGCTTATGGTTATAGAGAACAAGGGTAAAACCTAAACTATAACTACTTTTTTCTATCTAAGAAAGTCCTCCGTGCCACTGCAGTTTCCAGAATAGTATGTGTAAGAAATTTCCATGGCAGATAATACACTACTATTATATTATATATAAATAACTTATGTTATTTCCACTGGGTTGTTATATAGTCATGTCTTTTTTCCCCAACCTATTATTATCCGGTCTGATTCCAATGTTGAGGATACTTTTTCCTCTACATACTCTTCTGACTATATCCCGGCTTCACCGGACTATTTCCCAGCCTTACCGAGAAACATATGTCCTAAATTTTCAGATGATTTAACTAAGGATCTTTTTGCCTCACTAGCCCTCTCACCTTTTTATGATGACCCATATATGAAGGTCATGCAAGCATATGATGCTACTGATAATGAATTACCACAAGCTCCTATTGCTCCACCGACTATTTTGCCACCATCTCCAGTGTTATCACTATCACCAATGTTTAATTTCCTAACATTTCTTTCCTCCCAAGAAGATTTCACCACCTAAAGACGCTGAGACACCTGTTGAATCACCCATTCCAATATCTCCATCTTCATCAGTAGGATCTTCATCACCGTTTAGGTCAACTACACCACCACCAAACTATCCCTTTGATAAGTCTATCTTAGATAACTCATTATGGATCATACCGCAACCACTAGGAAGTGAACCAGTCCCCGAGAAACCTAATGAGTCAGATGCTTGTTTGAGTGTTCATCTCTGGAAGTCTTAGATTCTAAAATTTTCCGTTATATCCTGCAATGTAATATCAAAAAATGATCACAAGTCTTTGTATTATAATTTTCATACCTTAACTTATGATATGACTATATCATTTTATGGATTCTTATTATGTGTTGTCTTGTATATGTTGATAGATGCCTCCTAAGAGAACATTAACATCTACAGCACCAACTATGACTCAGGCTGCCATTCGGCAACTAGTTACTGATAGTATTGCTGCTGCTCTAGAAGCACAAACTACAACCATGGCAAGTACTAACAATTTAAATAGGAATACTGGACCAAGAAAAACTCATATAGCAAGGAAATGCACTTACAAGGAGTTTATGAGTTGCCAACCTTTCAACTTCAATGGTACGGAAGGAGCTGTTGGTCTCTTTCGTTAGTTTGAACGAACTGAATTGGTATTTTCTGGTAGCAACTATACCGAAGACTGCAAAGTGAAATTTGCTACTAGTACTCTCACCGAGGATGCCTTGTCCTGGCTGAATTCCTATGCCAAACCTATTGGAATAAAGCAAGCCGACAAGATATCCTGGACTGAATTGAAAAGGCTATTGACCAATAAGTATTGCCCTCGAACTGAAGTCAAGAAAATGGAAGACGAATTTTATAACTTGGTTGTGAAAGGAAATGATTTCAAGACTTATGCTAGAAGATTCCAGGAATTAGCAGTCTTATGTCCAAATATGGTACCAAACACTGAGAAACTTATGGAAGCTTTCATCGGGGGATTACCCAGAAGTATTGAAGGAAATGTTACCTCTTTAAAGCCTTAAACTTTAGAGGAATTCATTACCATAACCCAGAGGTTAATGGATCAGGTAACAAAGCACGATGTTGAGCAAGGAACCAATGATCACAAACGAAAGTTTGATGATAGAAGAAACAACAGCAACACCAACTACCCCAATAATCATGACAACAACAACTACCCCAATAATCGTAACAACAACAACTACCCCAATAATTATGACAACAATAACTACCCCAATGATCGCAACAACAAAAACTACCAAAATAATCGTAACAATGATTACCACCAGCAGCAAAATGGAAGGCAGGAAACCTTCAGGACTTATGTAGGAAGTGTACACTGCATCACACAGGACCTTGCCTTGTCAGGTGTCAGAATTGTAACAAAGTAGGCCATCAGACCAGAAACTGTAGAAGCTAAGAACTTCTTTTTCCAAATATCACTCTATCACTCAACTAAATCTCGGGACGCGATTTCTGTAAGGTTGGAGGAATGTAACAACCCACAATTTTGATCATTGTAATTTCCACTTATATTATATTATATACTACTTTTTCATGGGAAATTTTTTGCTTTATTCCATTATGTAACATAGTTTACATTCTAAAGTAAATGAGCTCACGCAACTACCTATGCCAATTCTATCTATGTTTATATCAAGTAAACGCCTTAATATGTCAAGTCAATATTCTAATATCCTCTATATCATGTACGTTATCTATTTAACATAATTTTCATAACATTATTACTAAATAAACTTTATCCGTTAACGTTTATATCAAAACCCTAATTATATGTAATGTTTACATATAAAATAAATGTATAAATATTCAAGGCAAGTGTAAAAGTAATCAATGCATAAAATTTGAAATATAATTTCCCTCCAAGTCAATGTACAAGTCCCTTATGCTCAATGTACAATCTAATGAAGCACGAATTCAAATAAGCTTATTTTCCCTCCTTTTTCCTTTTAGATTTCGTACAAACTCTTAGGCATAAGTTACAAACACATAATGCTTAATATATAAACCCTAAACTATCCTAAACCTTAACCCTAACTTGAATTAAACCATAAAACCTAACCTGAAAACCCTAATATGACCCGAAAAATCCTAAACCACTTTTAAACCTATTTTAAATCAAGCAAGCACCTCAACCACCTCAAGCTAGCAACCTACCACCACCTTGACATCATCATTACCCACCTCCTTGCCTCCTTGCTTGCTATAACACTTGGTCACCAAGCAAACACCACCTCGTCACCTTTCTTAAATCCTGCACCCTTCACCATCGCTCCACACCTTTCATAGCTAGTTTCTAGCTCTTCATACTTACCCCTAGCAGCCCTTAAACCCCACTCCAAGTTTACTTAGTGCCTACTCATGAAAACTTAGTCCCTAAGTCGTTTCTACCACTATATATACACGCATACATTCATACACTTTTAAATCACAATTCAAGCTTCAAACCACCTCTAAATCATGTTCTAGCAGAAGTAAGGAAGCCAAGGAAGAAGTTTAGATCAGATTAGAAGCCAAGAAAACAAGAGAAGGAAGGTCTTTGGTTCATTTTCAAGGTGGTCGACCCATAATAAGCTCATTCGACCCATATAAGCTCAAGTAAGCTCAATAACTTGTTCAATAAACTCATGATCTATTTTAAATATTTAATAAGCTTTCTTAAGATCATATACAAGCTCTTGTTAAAATACTTGAACCACAAACCATACGGTTTGGTTTTTCCTAAAACCAAACGCACCTTAAAACCATAAATCTTATTTTTCTTAAACTCAATAAGCTATAAGCCATAAGCTATCATTATAAGCTATTTCTATAAGCTTTTTAATCATTCTTATAAGCATTAAAACTAATCTTAAAAGCTTAAACCCATCGGGTTAATTATTTTAAACCAAACGTGCCCATTTTATGATTTTAAGCTCATAAGCCCTTTCCATAAGCTATAAGCTCGTAAACTCTTCTTATTTTTGCTTATTCTAATAAGCTATAAGCTGCAAAACTCTTTTAGATTTCAAAAATATTAAAATTATGAATTTTGGACTTGTTTTGCAAATCGAATCCATGCAAGGGATATATATTGTAAATATTTTAAAATTATAACTAGAGGGGCTGAAAATGTAATATTCCTAAAGATAAGGGATTAATTTATATACTTTATATATATAAAGGATTAATGTTGTAAATTAATATAAATCAAGGGTATATATTGCCATTTTTACATTCTTAAAAATATAAAATATAATATTTTTATATAAATTATAAAAATATATATAAATATTATAAAACTCAATTTTATTAAAACCCGACACATTTGTCGTTATTAATCATCTATCGATGCATTATAAAACAATTACATATTTAACGTAACTTATCATCGATTGGCTTTTGTAGAAACTTAAAATCTTATTGTATCACGTTACTAGGGAATTTCATGTGAGGGGTTTCATTTGAGTATACGTTTTGATGAGTTTGCTGGATTTATGATTTAAAGTGTCCTAGCTCCTCAAACGTTTACTGCATGACCTCTGAATTATGATAGCCCGAACAGTGATACAATATTTCCATAAATTAATAAATCAAAGTAAGATGTATGTTAAACTTTATAAAGTTTGAAAACATAAACAAACAAACTAAGACTTGACATATTACCCTCAGGTTACGTGATGAGGCCGTTACTTTCATTTCATATACTTTTGCCATCAATTAGATTTCCCTGTTAAGGTGAGTTCGTAGCCTCGCATTTAAATCTTTTAAATACTTTATAAACCCGCGAAGGGGATACATGCTTAAACCATGAATGCAAGTGTTTTTCCAACTGTATGTTATCCAGATATATTATTGCCTAAGTACCTTCCAGTGCCACTATTTCCATATCATGAAACATTAATTACATGCAAGTAAACGCAAATATTGTGGATAGAACTATTGGGGGTGACGACTCCCGTTGGTATAACAGTTCATGGGGTAACCAAACGCACTATATTTGACTTAATGGGTAACCGTGGCAAGTTACCTTTCCACAGGGACATTTGTTCCTCAACCAATGTCAATACGGTGATTTCCATGTTAACGTATTGATGTCATAAGCTTAGGGCAATAATGCTGTTTTCTATGATAATTATACTCATTGCAATTATTACTATCTTTATAACAACGTAACCCACTGTCTATGATGACTTGTATTCAACTATTTATTATAAACCTATGAATTTCACACAACCATTGTGTTGATCTTTTTAGCATGTTTATCTCAGGTAATTGAGCAACTTATGATACAAAGTGGCACGGACTTGAGGATGGCTAAATTGTTATCATTTAAACTTTATGTTTCTAGATTTTAGGACCTCTTTTTGTAAAAACTCTGATGAATAAATAAATGATAACAAAATTTTCCAAAACGTCTCTTTATGAGTCGTTTTCTATGATTATGTCTGTTGATCCATGAAGTAATACCCCAGATAAGCTTCGGTTGCTATATGTAAAAAATGGGGGTGTTACGGATTGGTATCAGAGCTCATGGTTATAGAGAACAATGGTAAAACCTAAACTATAACTACTTTTTTTCCATCCAAGAAAGTCCTCCGTGCCACAGCAGTTTCCAGAATAGTATGTGTAAGAAATTTCCATGGCAGATAATACACTACTATTACATTATATATAAATAACTTATGTTATTTCCATTGGGTTGTTCTATAGTCATGTCTTTTCCCCCAACCTATTATTATCATATCTGATTCCGATGTTTAGGATACCTTTTCCTCTACAAACTCTCCTGACTATATCCCGGCTTTACCGAACTATTTCCCAGCCTCACTGGAAACACCTCTCCTAACTTTTTAGATGATTTAACTAAGGATCTTTTAGCCTCACTAGCCCTCTCACCTTTTACGATGACCCATATATGAAGGTTATGCAAGCATATGATGTTACTGATAATGAATTACTACAAGCTCCTATTGCTCCACCTACTATTTTGCCTCCATCTCCAGTGTTATCACTATCACCAATGTTTGATTTCCTGACATTTCTTTCCTCCCGAGAAGATTTCACCACCTAAAGATGATGATACACCTGTTGAATCACCCATTCTAATATCTACATCTTCATCAGCAGGATCTTCATCACCGTTTAGGTCAACTACACCACCACCAGACTATCCCTTTGATAAGTTTATCTTAGATAACTCATTATGGATCATACCGCAACCACTAGGAAGTGAACTAGTCCCCGAGAAACCTAACGAGTCAGATGCTTGTTAGAGTGTTCATCTCTGGAAGTCTTAGATTCCAAAATTTTCTGTTATATCTTGCAATGTAATATCAAAGAATGATCACAAGTCTTTGTATTATAATTTTCATACCCTAACTTGTAATATGACTATATTGTTTTATGGATTCATATTATATGTTGTCTTGTATATGTTGATAGATACCTCCTAAGACAACATTAACATCTGTCGCACCAACTATGACTCAGGCTGCCATCCGGCAAATAGTTGGTAGTTGTATTATTGCTGCTCTGGAAGCACAAGCTGCAACCATGGAAGTATTAACAATTCAAATAGGAATACTGGACCAAGAGAAACTCATGTAGCAAGGAAATGCACTTACAAGGAGTTTATGAGTTTCTAACCTTTCTACTTCAATGGTACGGAAGGAGCTGTTGGTCTCATTCATTGGTTTGAACGAACTGAATTGGTATTTTCTCGTAGCAACTATACCGAGGACTGCAAAGTGAAATTTGCTACTGGTACTCTCACCGAGGATGCCTTGTCCTGGTGGAATTCCTATGCCAAACCTATTGGAATTGAGCGAGCCGACAAGATAGCCTGGACTGAATTGAAAAGGCTCTTGACCAATAATTATTGCCCTCGAACTGAAGTCAAGAAAATGGAAGACGAATTTTACAACTTGGTTAAGGAAATTACCTCAAGACTTATGCTAGAAGATTCCAGGAATTAGCAGTCTTATGTCCAAATATGGTACCAAACACTGAGAAACTTATAGAAACTTTCATCAGGGGATTACCTAGAAGTATTGAAGGAAATGTTACCGCTTCAAAGCCTCAAACTTTGAAGGAAGCCATTACCATAACCCAGAGGTTAATGGATCAGGTAACAAAGCACGATGCTGAGCAAGGAACCAATGATCACAAACGAAAGTTTGATGATAGAAGAAACAACAACAACACCAACTACCCCAATAATCATGACAACAACAACTACCCCAATAAGCGTGACAACAATAACTACGCCAATGATCGCAACAAAAACAACTACCAAAATAACCATAACAACAACAATAACAACCGTAACAATGATTACCACCAGCAGCAAAATGGAAGGCAAGAAACCTTCAGGACTTATGGAAACTATGGATATAATGGACCTCATCCCCTGTGTAAGAAGTGTACACTGCATCACACAGGACCTTGCACTGTTAGGTGTCAAAATTGTAACAAAGTAGGCCATCAGACCAGAAACTGTAGAAGCTAAGAACTTTTGTTTCCAAATATCACTCTATCACTCAACTAAATCTTAGGACGAGATTTCTTTAAGGTTTGGGGAATGTAACAACCCACAATTTTCATCACTGTAAATTATACTTATATTATATTAAATACTACTTTTTCATGGGAAATTTTTTGCTTTATTTCATTATGTAACATAGTTTACATTTCTAAAGTAAATGAGCTCACGCAACTACCTATGTCAATTCTATCTACGTTTATATCAAGTAAACGCCTTAATATGTCAAGTCAATATTCTAATATCCTTTATATCATGTACGTTATCTATTTAACAAAATTTTCATAACATTATTACTAAATGAACTTTATCCGTTAACATTTATATCAAAACCCTAATTATATGTAATGTTTACATATAAAATAAATGTATAATTATCAAGGCAAGTGTACAAGTAATCAATGCATAAAATTTGAAATATAATTTCCCTCCAAGTCAATGTACAAGTCCCTCATGCTTAATGCACAATCTAATGAAGCACGAATTCAAATAAGCTTATTTTCCCTCCTTTTTCCTTCTAGATTTCATACAAGCTCTTAGGCATAAGTTACAAACACATAATGCTCAACATATAAACCCTAAACTATCCTAAACCCTAACCGTAACTTGATTTAAACCATAAAACCTAACTCGAAAACCCTAATATGACCCGAAACACCCTAAACCACTTTTAAACCTAATTAAAATCAAGCAAGCACCTCAAGCACCTCAATCTAGCACCCTACCACCAACTTGACATCATCATTACCTACCTATTTGCCTACTTGCTTGCTACAACACTTGGTCACCAAGCAAACACCACCTCGTCAACTTTCTTGCAACCCGCACCCTTCACCACCACTCCACACCTTTCATAGCTAGTTTCTAGCTCTTCATACTCACCCCTAACAGCCCTTAAACCCCACTCTAAGTTTACTTGGTGCCTACTCATGAAAACTTGGTCCCTAAGTCATTTATACCACTATATATACACGCATACATTCATACACTTTCAAATCACCATTCAAGCTTCAAACCACCTCTAAATCATGTTCTAGCAGAAGTAAGGAAACCAAGGAAGAAGTTTAGATCAGATTAGAAGCCAAGAAAACAAGAGAAGGGAGGTCTTTGATTCATTTTCAAGGTGTTCGACCCATAATAAGCTCATTCGACCCATATAAGCTCAAGTAAGCTTAATAACTTGTTCAATAAAATCATGATCTGTTTTAAATCTTTAATAAGCTTTCTTAAGATCATATACAAGCTCTTGTTAAAATCCTTGAACCATAAACTATACGGTTTGGTTTTTCCTAAAACCAAACTCACCTTAAACCCTAAATCTTACTTTTCATAAACTCAATAAGCTATAAGCCATAAGATATCATTATAAGCTATTTCTATAAGCTTTTTAATCATTCTTATAAGCATTAAAACTAATCTTAAAAGTTTAAACCCATCGGGTTAATTATTTTAAACCAAACGTGCCCATTTTATGATTTTAAGCTCATATGCCTTTTCAATAAGCTATAAGCTCGTAAACACTACTTATTTTAGCTTATTTTAATAAGCCATAAGCTGCAAAACTCTTTTAGATTTCAAAATTATGAATTTTGGACTTATTTTGCAAATCGAATCCATGCTAGGGGTATATATTGAAAATATTTTGAAATTATAACTAGAAGGGCGGAAAATGTAATATTCCTAAAGTTATAACTACAAGGGCTTGTTTTGTCATTTCTTAAAGATAAGGGATTATTTTATATACTTTATAAACTTAAAATAGGATTAGCTTTTGAAGAAACTTAAAATCTTATCGTATCACGTTACTAGGGAATTTCATATGAGGGGTTTCATTTGAGTATACGTTTTGATGAGTTTGCTGGATTTACGATTTAAAGTGTCCTAGCTCCTCAAACGTTTACTGCATGACCTCAGAATTATGATAGCCCGAATTGTGATACAATATTTCCATAAATTAATAAATCAAAGTAAGATGTATGTTAAACTTTATAAAGTTTTGAAAACATAAACAAACACACTAAGACTTGACATATTACCCTCAGGTTACGTGATGAGGCCATTACTTTCATTTCATATACTTTTGTCATCAATCAGATTTCCCTGTTAAGGTGAGTTCGTAGCCTCGCATTTAAATCTTTTGAATACTTTATAAACCCGCGAGGGGGATACATGCTTAAACCATAAATGCAAGTGTTTTTCCAACTGTATGCTATCCATATATATTATTGCCTAAGTACCTTTCAGTGCCACTATTTCCATATTATGAAACATTAATTACTTGCTAGTAAATGCAAATATTATGGATAGATCTATTAGGGGTGATGACTCTCGTTGGTATACCAGTTCATGGGGTAACCAAACGCACTATATTTGACTTAATGGGTAACCTTGACAAGTTACCTTTCCACAGGGACATTTGTTCCTCAACCAATGTCACTACGGTGATTTCCATGTTAACGTATTGATGTCATAAGCTTAGGGCAATAATACTATTTTCTATGATAATTATACTCATTGCAATTATTACTATCTATGGGTGTCTAACAACGTAACTCACTGTCTATGATGACTTGTATTTAACTATTTATCATAAACCTATGAATTTCACTCAACCATTATGTTGACCTTTTTAGCATGTTTATCTCAGGTAATTGAGCAACTTATGGCACGAAGTGGCACCGACTTAAAGATGGCTAAATTGTTATCATTCAAACTTTATGTTTCTAGATTTTAGGACCTCTTTTTGTAAAAACTCTGATGAATAAATAAATGATAACAAAATTTTCTAAAACGTCTCTTTATGAGTCGTTTTCTATGATCATGTCTGTTGATCCATGAAGTAATACCCAAGTTTAGATTCCGCTGCTATATGTCAAAAATAAGGGTGTTAGAAAATACCTTGGGAGGAAGATTAGGGATAGTGTCATTTATAAGCAAACTTTCAAGATAGATTATGTCTCCCTTTGAATCATGATAACTGTTCTTAATATTCGTAGAAACATCAATATCTAGAAAAGCATCGATCTCATCAATTTTGACTCCTGGGTCAAAACACTCATCTTCATTAGCATCAGAAATAGGTGTGACTAACAAAGCTGGCTCATCAAGGTTAGAAACATAAGAGTCCTTACTCTCGATGTTCTCTATTACTTCATCAAAAAGAGGATTTATGTCACTAGAGATATATTCGTCATCGAATTCAAAAAGAGGGTTCGAGTAAATTTTAATATTATCTTCCGGAACGTCCTCATTGGATAGTGACTCGTCATCACTAGAGGTAAAATCGTCATTTGAATCGAATAGAGGGTTAGAGAAAGTCATGGATTTTTCCTCAAAAACGTTAATGGGATAGAAATCATTATACGAAGGTAAATCACACTTACTATCACTCCCGAATGTATCCTTGGACTCACTTGGGATTAGAACATGGTCCTCAACACTAGACTTTATTACTTCGTTCGATTCCTTTTTAGGAATAGTGCTAAGTTCCTCATTCCCCATGACGAGAGAGTCCTCGGGCTTTAGAGTCGGTAAAACGGGTATGATTGCAATAGACGGAGGAATTTAAGAAACAATTTCATTTAAAGGAATAGTACTCTCCTCGTAATCATCGTCATCATAAAAATAATTGAAACATCGCGAAGGCTCGGTAGTATAAGTACTAAGATTAGCCGCCTGCTCAAGTTGCTGAAGCTCTTTCTTTTTATTAATTTCAATACTCATTCCATTGAATTTTTCCTTAAGCTCATCAATCATAAATTCACATTCCCTTCTATAACGAATATCTATTTTCTCATTTTGATAATCTTTAATCTGAATTTGATTACTCAAACTTAGTATTTCATCTAAATAATGCTGCTTCAGATCCTCCATTTCTTGGATACTCATTTCTTGAGGAGGTGATTGATCGATATTAGCTGCTTGCTATTGTTGAATTACCACTTAACAAAATGATTGCATCATGTTGAGAAGTGACTTTTCTATTTTATCCCATCTAATGTGCACATCACTTATCCTTTTCTAATTAAGGTCTTCTTGATGATCGATGAAATACTGCGGGGGTTGGTCAAAACCGAAATAGTTAGAATTATGCTCAAAGTGGCTTTGATTCATCGGTTGACATTGAAAACATTCATGAGGACCCCTACAGTTTTCACAACAAATATATTGTTGTGGAAAACTCGGTGAATTTTGTGGATAATAATTATCACTAAAGTTTTGATTGTAGCTCGGTTCCTGGTCATAGACAAGCGGGAACCGTGGTGGTCAATCATAACCATGGTAAGAATCATTTCCACATAATTCCCACGAGTATGTATCATACTGGGGTTGTGGAGGGTAGGTGAAAACGTTTGTAAGGTCATTGAAAGAGTTAGGAGCATCAATGGATGAATTTTCATTTCTTAAAGGGCAAATCCAACAAGATCCTTCTCTAAGACCATATCCATACCACTTGCAAGTACACCGTTGACAACATTCACCTTCTTCCAATGGATCTTTACAATGAAAACAATGAAATTGGTGTTTCATCATTTGAAATGGGATCGGGGTTACGGACAAACTCGTCTCCGAAACTCACATTGGTACAATGCCGACAATTTCCACCGTTAAACGGACCTCCACACCACGAGCATCTTGAAAACCAAGACATTTTGAAGAATTATCGGATAAGAAGGTTAAGAGAATAAGAATCAAACGAATAAGAGGATAGAGAAGAATATTTATAGATTTTTCAAATAATGCATAAGGAAAAGAAATAATAAGAATAAGAAAGAAAGAAAAAATATTTTTGGTAACCGAAAGTCAAATGTGTACAGTAGCTCTCTAGAAAACGCACAAAGAAGCGGATGAGCGGGTAAGCATGAAGCTTTTAAAAACCTTCTCCTTTCGGGTCGAAGTTCGTTGGATCGACCCTCCTTATACCTCTCTTTTAGTTTGTTTACTAAAGGTGAGCCAAAACGACAATTAACAAACGGTTATTTTTAATATTAAAATAAAAGAAAATAAGAATAGAAGTGTAAAATATTTTTGTATTTTTTATATAAAATAAAATGAAAACTTTCAAGGGGAAAGGATCTTCAAGGCTCAAATACAAACAATCCCGCAAATAATGCTTACACCTCCGCCCAGGCAACGCGACATTTTGATGTTTAGTCCAATAAAACCCCTCATAGTTATATATATATCATATATATATATATATATATATATATATATATATATATATATATATATATATATATATATATATATACACACATAAGCACACATTTACATAAGCAAAGTATTATACAAATTATTCGTAGGAAAGAATAAGATAGTCAATACGGGTATCTTACCTCTTTGGGAGAGTGATTGAAATTCACTTCATGTCGCCGAATCTAGCTTGCTTGACATAAAAGTTTTAGATTTTAATCTAAATCTAATAACGCGAAGTGGAAAGCACATAAAGGCAAGTATTCTGAACTAAGGCAATTTAAAAAACCTAAACTATATTTAAAAGAATTAAACACGTAAAATAAAACTAAAGAAAGCTAACTTACATTAACTAAAAATGACAATTTAAATTCTAAAAACTCAAAATTGCAAAATTTTAACTAAAATGCCTCTTAAACTAATTTTAAAATTAAAAAGATGTTTTTTTGGTTTTTATAAAACTATTTACAAGCGCTCTTTCTTAAAAACCAAATAACAACTAAAAAATGAAATTAAAAATATTAAACTTAATTATAAAAATTTAAGAAAATTCCTAAAAATTCTTTAAGCTAAAAAGGAGGTTTTCAAAGAAAAATAACTCAAAAAGCTAAAACAGATAAATTGTTAAAAGGAGGTTAAGGCATATGTTGTGAAGGTGAGGTCGCGGTTCAGTCCTGGAATGCACTTTTTGTAAAACCATTTTATTATTCATTTTCTTTTGAAAAAGGCTAAACTATAAGCTAAAAGAAGAACTTTTAATGAGGGAACTTTTTCAAAATTTTATTAATAAGCCAGGAAAAAGCTATCTAAATTGACAGATTTGCTTATTATAACTAAGTGACTACTAACTAAACTGTTTTGACTTTTAAAGTCTAAATAAGCTAAAGGCAAAACAAAATAAGCTAAAACAGATACTAAGCTATACCTAATAAGCATATAGGACTAAAAATAAGCAGACAAAATAAGCTAAAAAGTTACAAAATGCATTAAGACAGATTTACTCAAAAGAGGGGATTTAAAGGACTCATGACAGACTTTTAAGCTAAAAATAAGGACACATTAAGCACTGGTTGTAAGCTAAAAGCTTAAAACAGATTGAGAATGTTAACCAAAGAACACAAATAAGCTAGAAATAAGCAAGCAGGAAAAAGGAAGAAGCTAGAAAAAGAAAAAGAAAATGACAAACTACTACTTGATGTTTTTGGCTTTTTCAAAGAAAATTGACAGAATTTAACTTAATTTTAAGACTTAATAAGAAAAATTAAAAGGCAAAAAGCTTAAAACAGATTAGGACCTAGACTTAATAAGCAAATCTAAACTAGAATTAACCTACATTAAGCTAGGTATTAACCTCTAATGATCTGCAAACAAAGCCTTTCTAAGAACAAACTAAAACTACTCCTATTTGACTGTTTAAGATCCATATTACTCAAAAGGCTATTCTAAATACTACTAAGCCAAAACAAATGAATGTTAATACATATAAAACTCATTAGAACACAAAAACACTACACTTTAAAAGTAATTTTATGAATCCAAGGATCCAACAGTAGATTTGGAATTTTTGATTAAACAAACTTGAAAACTAAGCTGCACTTAATCTTAGCTTATGAAAACTACTGCTTAGTACTAATTTGAGCTTATGGAATTCATTTAAGTGACCAAAACAGTCTGCACATAATTCTACTAGCTTACAACTTCTTATCCCAAACACCCCTAAAAGAATAGCAAATGCATTTTTTAAGCTAAAATAGATTATGAAAGCTTTAATTTGCTAAAACAGATATTAAACTAAGCTTTAAGAGACTGTTAAGCAAAATCCTAAGGAAAAATAAGCATTTATCAATAAGTTACTCTAATAAGCTATTTAGACCAAATTTAGACAGATTTATGAAAACTAAGATCAAATCTAAACTAAACTATAAACTAAGTATAATAAGCTAAAGCAGGACTAAATAAGATCAAATAAGTAGAGAATAGCAATGAATAAGCTAAAATAAGCAGATTGATAAGCTAAACAGAAATTAAGCTAAAAATTAAGTAAAAGAGAAAGTACCTTGATCCCAGCTTAACAGGGATCTAAATTGCTCAAAAGAGCTTAATCTACAAGCTAGCTTATAAAATAATCTCTGACTAAGCCCTATAAGCCCTTCTATATATGGCTTATCTTCCAAATGGCTTATTCAAGTTACTTTGGTAAATTTGAGTAAACCAGCTTATGCAGTTGAACTTTAGAAGAGCTTAACTGCATAAGCAACAACTAAAGAGGTTATTTGAGCTTATTTGAGCTTATTTAGAACTTATTAAGTAATTTCCATGCACATTTTGAGTAATATGTATAAAAGTAAACAAAAATTAGAAAAACAATTTAAGTTGAAAAGGAAATTTTATTAATGATAAAACGATTACAAAGTTGTTTAAAATACAATAAGCAAAATAAGCTGAAATTAAACCTATAATGCTCCAAACTACACTACTCTAGATATCTCTAACCGTGTGAAATCCTCTTTATATATAGTGTTGAGCAGAACCTTTTAGGACTTGAGGAGCGTTCCTAAGCTTCTAATCCTGACCCTTGATCTTAAACAATACTCCCAATCATCTCTTTTCACCCTTGGATCTCCCCCATGTATCTTCAACCAATCAAAGCATTTAGGATTGCCAGTGTGGCTTAACTTTGTGTCAGATGGCAGGCTTGGTCTTCTAGAAGCATATGTGTGTGTGTGTGTGTGAATGAAGTTTACCCTGTGTTCATTGTTGCAGGGTAAAATTAAGGGAAACTAAAATCCACAGTGAATGTTGACCCATTGTGTTATAACGTTAGACTTTTGACTTGGATCTGGTTATAAAATTTGGGCTTTGACTTTGGGCTTGGTCATGGATAAAGGATTGTGGATTGGAATAAATGGATTAGGTTTAGTTAAGGATTTATAGATAACATGTTAATGGTCTGACCCGGCCCAATAAAATAGGTACGGGTTGGACCATTAAGGATGTATACGCCTTTGGCTTTATTTTCTTACACTCTTCCAATCTCGTGCTCGGTTTTGTCCGTATTTGGCTTCGTTTTTGTCCTTTTTGATATATCCGGTACCTGCATAATACAAATCATAAAAGACACATATACAATGCATTTTTCATATATTTTTGGTCTTTTAAGCTCATTTTATTAAGGAAAAATGATATGTGATTAAACACATATCATGGACCATTTATGATAGAGTTGTAGATTAACTTTTTATTTGGTCTACTCTTAGCATAACGGAGAAGACATGATGACCATGGAACATATTCCCTTTGTTAAGCATAGGAGGACGGGTTTCAGAACTAGCAGCATAAATGTCTTATTGAGTCAACATTTCAAAAATGATGTGAAATGATAAGCAAGGATCATTTTAGTGATTAGTGATTATGAGTATGGAGTTCAAATTTCACGGGATTTTACAATTCTATGATTAAAACCAAGAAAAGAAATGAAACTTTTGCGAGATTTTACTAAATCAAGAAGAAACCGTGAAAATTGAATTTGTTTATGTTTTTGAAAAATTCAGTGTATAAATAGCTGGAACTGTTCACATATAAATCGCTGGAACTGTTCACGTATAAATCGCTGGAACTATTCACGTATAAATCGCTAGAACTGTTCGCGTATAAATCGCTGGAACTGTTCACGTATAAATCGCTAGAATTGTAACACGTATAAATCGCTGGAATTGTTCACGTATAAATCGATGGAATTGTTACACGTATAAATTGCTGGAACTGTTCACGTATAAATCGTCGTCTAGAAAACGTATAAATCGCCGTCTTCAAAAACACGTATAAACAGCCGTCTTCAAGCGTATAAATCGCTGGATTCAAAAACACGTATAAATAGTCGTCTTCAAGCGTATAAATCGTTGGATTTAAATTTTCCCAAAAAACAACTTTTGAATCACTTAAAAAACATACTTTTTGACGTTTTCACTTGAATTTTCTTGTACAACCTACTATCCTAAGCCTAGTAGAAGCATAAAAATGCAAACTTTAAGGTTTTTAACATAAAAATATTTCTGGAACAAGATTCTTGTAACAAAATATGTCGAACCAAAAAAGATAAGAAAAACACACCAAATCAATCACCAAAAACTCCTTGGCTCTTGATACCACATGTTAGGCTATCATTTCATCACCACGTCACGAAAATAAAATAAAAAATCTTAAAGAGAGAAAAAAACTAGAGAGAGAAAGTAAAAGAAAGAAAATGGAGACTTCTATTAAGAAAAAATGAGAAGCAACACCCTTCCTAACAAGCTAGGAAGGGTTTATATACCCTAGAGAGGGTCGGACCTAATGTGAGCTTTCTAAGGCCTTCTTAGACCGAATACAAAGTAACAAATGGGCTTTAGCCCGACACCTAGGCCCAAATAGCTTAAGATAATTCTCAAAAACTACGTTTTCCTATACAAGGTTCAAGAATATTAATGACCATCACTTTACATAAAAACACGGCTAACAACTACGACTCTACACTAAATCCATTGAAGAAACCATGCATACAGGGCGTGAAGACGGTGTCACGATTACTAAGCGACGGCGTCAGGATTTTCATAGCGACGGCGTCATAGTTTGGCTACGACGTCAGAATGTAGCCGACTTAAAGTGGACCTAGAATCTTTGACGTGGCGACGGCGTCAAGGCTTCAACACAACGTCGTCGCGCTGCTTTTCCTATATATACAAAACTAATTTTAGGGTTTTAGAGTGTAACTTTTGGGACACGAACCCTAGTTTTAGAAGACGATTTTAACAGCCTTTAGGCTCGTTTTTAGGGTGTCAAAACCCTCTTGTAACAGCCTCAACTGCATAATTTAATCAAGTGAAGTTCATTTATCCCTTATCACTTAATATGTCTATGTGTTTTATGATATATTCTTGTTCTTCTTTATTTGCCATGCAAGGATAGATCTATTAGTATTTATTTATGATTGCATGAAACTTAGTATGTTGATCCTTTTAATGTTGCTTTTTGTGATGGATGTGCACGTTGGGCTTTAGAAAACTAGCCATAAGATATTAAAATGGCATAGACGTCTGGGGAAACGCGAGTGTGTAGAAAGGATACAATCGGTAACAGTCTTTATACTATCTTACCCCTAATATGGTTGATCCCTCTTGTGACAACTGTGTTTTGAGCAGGTTAGTCAACCATTATCATTGACTTGAGTTTCACTATGTGTTATGATAATTATGTGTTTATGTGATCTTATGTGAGTTGGTTACAAATCCATTGAGCGTGATCGTCTCATGGTGATTGAAGTTATGGATGCTATGGATATTTCTTTATGTTCACATTTTAGTGACAATAAGAATGATGGTAAAATTTTATGTGTGTACGTATTTATATTTATATGTATACGTATTTGGGTAATAGGAATTCGCGAGAATAGAAAATTAGTTTAGAGATTTTAGTTAGTAAATTTTAGTATTATTAAGTTAGAGAAATAAAGTATGAAATGAATTTATTTTAGGTATTTAAAACTAGTTTTATTTATAAGCATGTCTAAATAAATAAAGGTTTTTATAAAAATAACAAAATTAAAGGGTTTTTGTATAAATAATAAATAACAAAAAAGGGATGTTTGTTCGGCCGGATATGGGAGGAGGAGGAAGGAAAAACAAATTTTAGTCTAACTATCATTCTAATTTGGTAATTATCTAAATTTTTTTCTCTTCACTATAAATACAAACCCTTCACCCTTATTTTTTTTAAAAATTGGTCGAACCAAGAGCAGAAAAAAAAGATTTTTTTTATTCAAGATCCAAGTGGTGGTTCGTGTTAATTAATCGAAGGTTTTAGGTATGTTCATAAACTTTAATTGTTTTAATTTTCTTTTTAATTCATGTAACAATAAAGTGATGGATAAATTAGGGTTTCATAAAAATCTATAAAGTAATGATGTTAAACTTAATTAGAAGTGTTTAGGGTTTAATTAGAATCATATTGATGTATTCGGTTAGAGTTAGAACGCGATAAAATTGAATTTAGGGTTGAGCAGAATTTTGAGTCATCTTTTTTGAATGTTATCTTATGATTAGTAACGAGATTTTTGATGAATCTTATGTTTATTGATAAGTTCAGCGAGTCTAGTTTCTAGAAAATCCAGCCTCAAAAGTTTTTAAGGACGGGAAGTCATTCAAATGTTGGTTACACTAAAAGTTGTCAGATCAGTAAATACAGGTCATATTTAGGTCATGTTTATGAGGGTAAAACCTATACTTAAAAGTGTAATTAAGCTTAGCCCTTCTACAATAGTTAAGTTCCATATGTCTATGGATAATCCTGTAAAAATAGCCTCTGAAAGCATGTCTAAGTATGGTAGTTAGAGTGATATATTTTGGTGTGCAATCAGATCCGAATTAGGACAGTTTTGAAGTTTGATTTTATTTAAGGTAGTTACACATGTAAGTAATACTTGGGAATCACAAGGTAGTTAAAATACTCATAAATGAACATGGGAGATTTTTGGTATAATTTATGAAGATCATTAAGTAAGGGTTTTGGGTACGTAAAGAGACACTAAAATTCTGCAATTCTGAGTTAATTGTAAGTAGCTAGTGTAAAGTGTTAGTAAGATGGTTAAGGTTGGGCATGGTGTCGGGGTGACCCATGATGGTTAACTAAACCCTTAGACATCCATCATATGTGTGTTACATGGACTAGAGCTTTTAGCTTGGTCGCGTGTAACCGTGTTTATTTATTTGTATAGTTGCGTGTAGAGATTTGGAAGCTGCGTTTGAGTATCCAGGTGAGTTTCATAGTCCCATTTTACTATGTTTTCTTGGGATGGAAGTGATGCAAAATATGTTTCAAAATGTTTTGATTATGTGATTATATGGTTCAAGTTACACATGGACATTTAAGTAGCTATTATATGTTATGTGCTGCATGTTGTATGATGTTGCATTGTTCTTCGCCTACTTTGTGGGCAAGAGGTTTCGCCTACTTGGTGTGGGTATGAACCTGTTTGTGTGCGGATACGGTACCAAGAGTCTGGGATTTGGGGATTTCATTCCTCTCCATGACTATTTTTGTTGCATTAGATCGGGGGACACGTTCCGTCCCAATTGAGATTCTTAGTTGCATGAATGCTAGCATGTATAATAGCCAGCTTAATTGTCCTGACATGTTTTGTTTTTTTATATAATCACAATAATTGATTTAAATCTTGTATTGGTGTCGTAAAACCTATGACTCTCACCAACCATTATGTTGACGTTTTAAGCATCATTTTTAGGTGAGCGTTATGATGGTATTGAAGTAAATAAAAGTGGCTAGAGAGACCATTAGGCTGCATTGGAAGTTCCCACTTGATTTTGTTTCGTATTTTGTTGCATGAATTCTTGAATGTTTTTATGTGGTTTATGATACATTGTCTTTGTATTTATGAGACCCCTTTTTCATTAATACAAGATGTCGTTTTTTTTGTTTTCGGTATTGTCATGACACATCGTGTCTCTTATATTAGTTATGCACGTAGTGATTCTCTATTGTTGACACCATTGTGTTGTGACGATATCCATGATGTTACGCCTCGTGTTTCCGCCTTGGCGGGGTGTGACACCTCTTAAGCTATTTCAATTGCATGTAATGTACTCTTAGGGGCCTTGTAATAGTCTTCATACTACCTTACTTGTGCGTTGCCTTAACAGAATATTACATAGACGGTGGGTTCGTGTAATTCCTTTATGACTTAATAAATACTTACACAGATCATCACGAGTGTGATAAAGTAACAGATCTAGGAGAAACATGCTAAGGAGTAGTGCATGATTAAGTAAATATGTACGTTTATCATACAAGTTATCACCAATGTAGTTTAGATTATAATTAAGTTTAATTAGATAAAACAAACCAACCTCTCAAATCATATGATTTTACCTGCTTTCTATAAAATAAAAATACAAATAGAATCTTCTCACAACCTCGTAGACCTCTGCTAGATCTTGATCAAGCCTTACCAACCTTTTCCCCTAGAGAACAATAATAACCCCTGAGTCTTGCCTTACTACACTACAACGGTTAGGTGCTCTGCCTAGGGAGTTATAAAACTTCTTGTTAAAGTCCTACGATGACCGCACATCAAGAGTCCCTAAACGGATCATCCAGCACACTCTGATTGTAAAATTGAGCGTCCCTCCGGTGGCACAGAAACAAAGGGTGTTGGGTTTGGAAAAGAGCAAGGTTGTAATAAAGGAAGTTGAGGAATGGGTTATGGCCGACATTGTGAGGCTGGTTCGTTTTTTGACATGGATCTCTAACCCAGTATTGGTAAAGAAGGTAGACGAAACATAGAGAATGTGCAAAGTCTTTAAGAATGTTAACTCTGCGTGCCCAAAAGATTACTACCCGCTGCCGAAGATCGATATGAAAATTGAGTCGGTAATGGGATTCCCTTTTAAATGCTTCCTTGACGCGTACAAAGGATACCATCAGATTCAAATGTCGTAAGCAGACAAAGAAAAGATAGCCTTCTATACCGACCAAGGAACCTATTGTTACTCTAAAATTCCATTCGAACTAAAGAACATTGGGGCCACATACCAAAGGCTGGTTGATTCTGCTTTTCAGACACAATTGAGACATAACCTAGAATCATATGTAGACGACATGGTCATCAAAAGTATGATGGAGCAAGAGATGATAATGGATATAGCGGAAACTTTTAACAATCTTAGGAAGGTCAACATGAAGTTAAATCCAAAGAAGTGCTCGTTTGGCATAAAAGAAGGAAAGTTCCTAGGTTACATGGTAACTTCGGAAGGGATAAGGGCTAACCCCAAGAAGACGAAGGCAGTGGTTGACATGCAATCCCCGAAAATCTTGAAGGAGATGCAAAGTTTAAGCAGAAAGTTAGTAGCGCTAAACCGGTTCCTCTCCAGATGCGAGGAACGAGCTCTGCCATTCTTCGAAACACTAAAAAATATCACAAAGGAGAATAAGGATGATTATTAGTGGACATAAGATCCAGAGTGTTCATTTTAAGAAATGAATAAGCTTATAATTGAACTGCTAACACTCACTACTCCAGTGCCGGAGGAAACATTATACGTTTACCTTGCCACATCCCAGGACACGGTAAGTGGGGTCCTCATGGCTGATTACAAAGGAAAGCAAACACATATCTGGTATGTCAGCCGGATGCTTTACGAGGCCGAATGAAATTATGCCCCTTTGGAAAAACTGGCATTGTGTCTACTACACCTATCCCGGAGGTTGCATCAGTATTTTGAGGTTCATTCGATCAACATAATCACCGACCAACCCATCAGGCAGATACTCAACAAGCCAGAAGTCTCCAGGAAATTAGCCAAATACGCAGTAGAGCTCAGAGCTTACATCATCATGTATGTTCCTCAAAACGCCATCAAGGGGCAGGTACTGGCGGATTTTATAAATGAAATTCCGATTGGAACTAAACACCTGGAAATATGTGGTCTCACTGACGAAGAGAACTTGAAAGAATGGACCTTGTATACGGATGAAGCGTCAATCCTAAAGGGAGTTGGTATAGGCCTTGTAGCGATTGATCCAATCGGAACAGAGTATACCTATGCCAATAATGAAGCAAAATACGAGGCATTGCTAGCTGGTCTCTAGATAGCAAAAAAGATAAAGGTACGGGCGTTGAAGGTAAAGGTAGACTCGAAGCTGGTAGCTTACCAGTTAAATGGTGAGTTCGTGGCAAGTAGTGAAGGGATGACAATGTACTTGACTAAAGCAAAGGAGCATGTAGCGCTTTTCAAAAAAAATTCAAAAGAAAACATTCCTAAGAATCAAAATTAGAAGGCGGATGTCTTAAGCAAGTTGGCTTCAATTGCTTTTAATCACTTAACAAAGGAGGTATTAGTAGAGGTCCTAAATGCAAAATCCATGGACGTGTTGGAGTATGCTCGTGTCATAAAAAATAATTGTATGGTTGGACACATGTGAGCCTATAGGGTCACACACATATACACTGAGGTACCATTTTATATATCGTGTTTATTGTATTTACGGTATATAAATAACCCACGTAACTCGAGATCACTATTGGGCTTCTAATAACTAAGTAAAGTACTTATTATATTAGACTTAAAAATCAAATGGGAGGCCTATTTGAGCCCATATAGGGGCCGACCATAAGGGGGTCTAAGGGAGGGAGATACGATCAAGTTTTTGGTTAATAAATAAGAGATATCTTCTCAATATTTGTTGAACAATTTACCAAATATTCTCCCCTACTTTCTCTCTCAAATACATGGCTCAAAACTTATTCCTATCTAGGGTTTATAGTTTTCTTGATCCAGCTCTTTGAATCTTGTTTATTCAAGGTGTTTTACAAGACTACGGGGTTAAGACTAGCATCTACTTGGTATACAAGGAAGTGTAGTGTAGATTAACCATAGAGGTGATCTCCTTTGATCACTTGGTTTCATTGGGTGGTTCATGTATTAGGTGAAGGTACTATTCATTTCTACCGATCACGCTATAAAGGTATTACTATTCTTGTTTTTATTTGATTGATCATATGACTATATGGATCTGTTGATAGGTGCATGTTCCGCTGCATTTTACATTTGATTATATGATATTCATTTTATTCAGCCCCTACAGTGGTATCACGAGCCATCATATGATGTCATATGATCATCGTGTATGCGTAAATATGGCTAAAACGCGTATTTTTAATGGATTCAAAAAGATAATTTTAAAGCAGCCCATAGGGCTTATTTTTTGGTATTAATTTGAACCATATAGGGTCTTATGATCTGTGATTTTTGATCCCATAGCCATTTGTTATGCATACTTTAATTGGTTTGGTTATCGGGTACGTATAAAATGACCTAGATCGCGTGTTTTGAAACGATTCGTGAATCGGTTTTAAATCAGCCCTTTGGGCGTCATTTTCTGTGATAATATGGTTATTATAAGGTGTTTAATACAGTACATAATGATCCTTAAGTCATTGGTTACACGTACCAATCGGGGTTTTAATTCTAGTTAATTTATTTCTTTGATTCGTTGGCTAATAATTTATTTCTTGTTAATTATTTTGTATCCATGGCGAATACATGCATGTTTTGCCATGGAGTTAGCCAACCTTGTTAATACATGATATTATGGTATTATTATGTTGCGTATGCAAAGCCGATGAAAACCATGACCACTTGTGAATTGATTCGCTAGTTATTGCATTTAATTTCAGTTTTAGGTTTGCCATTGTTTTCGGCTTCTTTTGTATGCTTTTAATTTTCATTGTAGCCATTGTTTGGGAATTTTACTATAGTTAGATGATAGGATAAATGTATTCAATTATCAAATTATTGTAACTGTTGCTTGGATTCGAATGGCGCAAGAATTAAACGTATAAAGTCAAATTTAGAGCTGTTGGAGTGACTTCCACTAAAAATGGATTTCCTGGAGTTCTATAAGGAGTTAGAGGCTAAATTTTTGGGAGTAGGTGCAAAACTCATAAGGCTACAACTTCTTCAACTGGAGCTCAGATTTTGGAAAAATCCTTCTAGGAGTTTCAGACCCGTGAAGTCAACTAAAATTTTATGGCAGTTTTGGGCATCAAGTTCATTTAGGGTCTCACTTGCTCATGATGGTTCTTGGAGAAAGTGGGAGACCTCCTTATGATTTTGTGGTTAACCCTTAGTTGAATTATTGGTTCTCGTGATGGCTCACGAGACGAAGCATAGGTTTTTCATCGGTTGGTTATTTTTAGTTTTATAAAAAACATTTGCAACTTATATACATTCCAAACATATATAATAACTGTTATGATTGTTATTTAATTTATTGTTATTTAATTTATGTATTGTTCAAACTAATATTTATTACACCAAGGTTATATATTAGTCATGAAAATAAACAACTTGACACACATAAAGAATATAAAACAAGTATTAGACTTAAGTTAAAAATAGTTTTTAACTTGTGCTATGAAGGATGAATGCATGCTTCCTCGTACACACTTTTTGATCATGTATTTATCAAAACTTATACCCGTCACAAATTTAAGTCATGTCGTCCAATTGGTTGAGACCACTTGCATTTGCTTTTTACTCTGCGTGAGACATAGGTGAATTGTAACCCAAGGTGATTATTCTCTATGCGTGAGACCTAAATATAGTCTCACATGTTCTCGCATTGGATGACTTAATCGAGTTAAGCAGGTGAGACCTTGGCTTGAGGCAAAGATGGGGCTAAACATACCAGCTTGATATTGTTTCTCTGGTTTCAATGTCATGAGTCCCATATGGTCTAAGAATTGCACAGGTTTTTGCAATTGGTAAACGTCACCTACCTATGGAATCTACCATTGCTAGCAGATCAACTAATGTAATGGTGGAACCTCAATGAGGATCTTAGCCTTTCGTAAAATTAATTGTTTTATATTATATAAACTTAGGTAGTTAATTTTAAAAGGATTAATTATTAAAAATACTAAAAATTTAAACTTTATTTTTGTAGATGGCTGCAACTCAGACCACAAACAACAACTCAATCAGGTTCATTCTCGATAAAGAGAAGTTGAATGGTAGCAACTTTTTGGACTGGTATCGTAACTTGAGGATTGTCCTCAGGAATGAACAAAATTTGCACCACCTGGAAGAGGCCTTACCTGAAGCGCCTCCTGTCACTGCAACTGCGTTCACAACGCCTATACCCGTAGGATCACTAAACAACAAGAAGTAGCTTGTCTTATGTTGATCCCAATCCTAGATCGATTCGTTACCTTGTAAAGAATATGTTACCTTGGATAAATCCAAAATAACAATAGTAGAAACTTTGTGTGTATATCAAAGAGTATGCGGAATCTACTCTTTAATATCTAGAAGATATATCAATGAAACAGT